>JAOWAR010165826.1:0-10158 GCA_028571005.1 Clathrina lutea
TATTCCAACTCAAACTTTTATTTTAATTTACATGCAGAAAGACAGCATGACATCTTGAATACCAAAATTTAGTTCGAAACGATTATCCTCAGTCCCTGAAAAACAAAGTTTTTTATATGAAAATTTCTTCTCCTGCAGTTGGGTCAGGATAAGAGAAAAATTTCCTCTAAATACAAAAGTTTGCCTGGTGAGAAAATGATGCTCTTTGAAATTCAAGTACATCATGGTTTTTCATGTATGACATACGTGATAGAACTTGTACACAGAAAATTTAAGATCCTGTAAAGCAACTAATTTTCATACACAACTAATTTTCATAAACCCAGCGAAATCCCTTTTCGTATAAACTAATGTTCAAAAATTCGTGACAACGGCAACTCAGATGAGTACATGTGCACATGTGTGCTGACCTTGCCATTCTCATAAGATATGTGCTCCTTACGAAATTTACAAATTAGTCGTCTACGAACAGTAGCCGATTTACAGTATACGGAATCTATATTATGTATATGCAATGTGCGCACTGTGCTCACCTCCAAAGCAAGCAGCTTCCGTATTTCTTTGGCATCCCTCACACTGGCAGAAGAAACGAAGTCGATTCACGACTCGTCGGGCGCATTCAGCGATGGACGAGCATTGGGTGTACATGTTGGCTAAGGTGAGCTGCAACCTCCACAAGATCAGAGGAGACAACAGATGACCATCGTGAGCATTAACCAAGAGCAAGAACAGATAAAATCGGTCCACACTGACAGCTGCGGATCCCGAACTCGACAGCTGGGCGACCAGGTGGGACCCAGAGGCCTCCTTCAATTTCTTCTGCTGCCACCCAGCAGAACTTTCATCGATGCTGTGCTCAACAAAACGAAGCACACGCTGCAACTTCGGCACTGCTTTGCAGCTTCTTTCTTGCTGGATTGCGCTTCTTTGTACATGTGGTGGCACTGCTTGGCTCTGAACGCCCTGAGCCTTCCGACTTTTCATTGGTCCGTGCTTGCGCTCCATCACGACCGCTCTTCCGCCCACTACAAACGGCATGCCGTCGAAAGCGATCTTGATATACCCCGAAAGTTGCTGCCACAACACCTGTCTTCGAACAACAGACGAGAGAAAAGACGATCTCTCCGCGCTGTAGTCGACTACCGACTGCCGCACACCAAAGGAAGTGTGGGTGCACCGAAAGTAGCATTCTAGCAGGGAATCTAAACGCCTCTTTCCTCTCGACGAAGCCCTCAGCATGCTGCTTTGACCTGCTCGCAGAAGTCAGGAGCTTCACCCATGGCTCCTCCCCCTGAGAAGCCGCCATGGCTCGTCAAGCCGATTCGCAACTGATCTGGTACAAGAAAGGTGCGCGTAGATCTACGTTTGCCATGATGTTCCGGGCGTGGGTTGCGACACTTCTAGTGTCGCAAGTTGAACTTGCGCGCGTCGGCCAAGCGTGGGACGCGGTTGCTGGGCGCCGTTGTTGCTACGCCAAGCTCCGAGGGAAAACAGTCGAGGGTTGTCTGGAGCTGGGAAAGAGGAAGCAGCCGGCGCGCCCAACTGCATCCGCAGTGGTACAGAGCTGAGCTGAAAGGAGATTCAAAACCATTCGCCAATCACGATACGTTTTCATGCTGATATACCATAATTATAGGTGGATCCAAACGGCCGTATGAAAAATTCCAAAGGTCCCGGGCCCAGTCCCGTAGCCAAGCCGCTGTCGATGACTCGTCAAACATTGTCTTAGAGTGGGTACACAGATGTACGTTCGATCGCGAGGAGGCTGAATTTAGTTCCCATTCGTCCTTCAGAACTTGAGAATGGAAGTGTTTGTCCAAGGAGTTACTCGAACATTTCCGGGAGAAAACCTGTCGAAGTGGTGTCTTTGCTGGAGCATTGCCTTACAGCTTGCCGAGCAAGTGCGGATCATCTTCCGAGCCTGGGGCAGCTAAAGGCGCAGATCACTCACTACCCACTGTCCGACATTGGGAGGCCTGGGCCATGGCTCGCTCCCTGTCGAGGTCATCGCCAGCCCGCGGCATGACATTCCTTTGTTTTGGGATCTGCGCATCACTGTTCTTTCAAGCACGGCCGTCTCGCGCAGGCATTCGCGGTGAGTGTTCTTCCCGTGCTGCCGTGGTCTTTCGTACCGAGTGGCTTACACTTTAAGCTGCCCAAGCCGTTTTGAGCAGTCCCATTTTGTGGCAAATGAAGCAAGCTAGTGTGACCTTTAGCTTTTCATCGATAAATCGCAGTGCATGGTGTTGTCTGCTGGCATTAGCAGTGCCAATTTGTCCTTCAAACTTCCTCTTTTGCCTTGCAGAAAAGATCAAGTGTTTACTCAGAAGCTGTCCGACGGAGGAAACGAATTCAACCGCTGTTATCATGCCAACCACAGAATTACCAACTCCAGGCGTCGATTACGACAAGCCACGATCCGACCTTGAGGATCCAAGATCCAACGTCAAGGATCCAAGATCCAAAGTCAAGGATCCAGAATCCAACGTCAAAGATCCAAGATCCAAAGTCAAGGATTTTGTCTCAGACATCAAGGGGGACATAAGAGATAAAGTAGAGGAGAAAGTTCCAGTAAGTGATTTACATCAGGTTACCGTTAAACCCGAGAAAAAAATCTAATAGCTGATGAGCGAGTGGTGGGGGCCAGAGTGATTTCATCTAGCATCGGGCGACACATTTTCCTGTACTCAGGGGTTCATTCATTATGGTCTTTTCATGGTTTGGACTTTTCAAATATTTAACTTGTGTTCAAGTTTATGAACTTTGTACGACTACAAAAAAGATTGCTCACAAGAGAGAACAGTAGTGATGCCTTTCACCCAAAAATATCTCTGTACTTAAAAGAATACTATAGATTTTTAGTTAGTTTTACCTGATAGTAGCTTACTTTGCTCCCCTCCCCAAAAAAAGATTTGATATTCTCCTGCCGAAAAATGACTTCCTTCATTAAGACAGCTTATAGTACCACCAAGCTGTACCTTCTCAAACAATGGGGCCTTGTACATCACATCATGTGGTGGTGTTTACATGCATATAGCCCATGTGCTCCCCACGCATGGGTTCGCTGGGTGGCAAGCTGCTCCAACTTGGTCTACGTTCCAGGCCTATTGGGGAACTTAATCTGAGGTCGATAAAGTTCCTGGAAAGTCCAGGATGGGGTTCGGCCAACAGGTCTGCTCCACTTAAGCTTGTAAGAATTTAGCAAAAAACGTCATGAAAGAAAAGAGTGAATAGCTTAGAGGAGCAAGAGGAAAAGTGGAATTCTACAAATTAGAAAAGTGAAGAATAATTACAGCCCAGAACTTAGACATGGTTCACCTCAGGATTTTTTTAGTTCCCTTTTTTCCTCAGACTGGAATTTCCACAGGATTGATGACGATGTGAACATCAAATCGTGTCCTTTCTCTTTCCATCATTCACTCACCCGAGGGTATTTTGATTGTTGTCAACAAATTCTGTTGTAGTCAACCATTTGTCAGTTAGTTCTGAACGTCATTTTCAGATCTCCCAGGAGGATGAATTTCTAAAAGTCGCTTTTTTTTTAAACACAATCCATGACAGAAGCAAAAGAGCGATCAGACAGAGCTAGCCTACAGGGGAACATCAAAACCAAAGTTCCTTGTCAGTTTTCAGGCAAGGTTTTCCTGGCTGCCTTGCTGGAAGCAAGCGATCCTGACTGACTTCCTTGTCAGGTCAGCATAGGCGAGGGACTACATAGGGCTCAACTTACAGGCAGTCTCCTCCATCGGTATTGATCCTCGTTGAAACAGGCCTTCATGCACATATGATTGCCCATTGTCTGAAGAATTCCAAGCCTTTGTTTAAGTGCTTTTGCCAGACAATCACAACAAGAAGCAGCCACTGAAGCAAAACACATTGAAACCAGACAAGTTGTCTTACAAGAACACCACTCGCAGAATTTCTGATTGAAGATTCACATCTGGACACCACCTCTGCACACATTTCACCCAGAACGAAGTACTACTTTTCCGAAATTCAGTTTGCAGAACCTCCGAGTATGATTATTAATGGTGTTATTGGGTGTTGTCCTTGACAGCGTGCGAATTTCCATTCTTTTTGCTTTTTCCTTTCCCAAGTGGCAGACTTGGATTCAAACCTGTGGCAGAACAGAACCTAGCCAAAGAGGAATTCTGACGTCAATAGCTAAGACCGATCCACCAGCTCAAAAAAGGCAGTTTCATGTCGAGCTTTCGTCTTTCCGTACGATACAGTTGAACCTCGGAACTGTGATGCACTACAATGTGACTAGTCACATGTTGGAGCCTCACAGCCCTGAATTGGAAGAATTTGATCGCTCGTTAGTTTGAAATCCCGGGTTTCTCTCTCCCTGTCTGTCCTTCTCCCTTTAAATTCTCAGTTCCTTCCGACTCAGGTCATTACAATCCGTAAGCTCCAATGTGCGAGTCACATCATAGTGCATCGCACTTCCTAGGTTGTAGCCCGTCACATGGGAAGACCAAGCTCACCGCGAAGCTGACTAAGTTTTTTGAGCTGGTGGGTTAGTCTGAATAATTCACATCGTTCGACTAGGCACAGTTTTTCCGCAGATTTGAGTCCAGGTCTACCTCTGCCCCCTCCCCCACAGGAAAGTGAAAAGATTGTATGGTTCAATTTCTTCCCACAGAATTTCTGTTTATTGGAATGTACATCTGATGTGATCTCAGAAACCCGGCAAGAAGAGTTCCGATGACAGCACTACGTGGATTATTGTGGGATCATGTCTTGGTGGCATCCTCCTTCTGATGGTGGTGCTTGCCTTGGTGATTCGTAACCAACGACAGAAAACTGGAAAGAAGGGTGGCGTACGGGAAACAGAGTCGTTCTGTGACCAAGACATGCAGGATGCGTGTTTCGGGGTTTGTATTTGTGCAATCTGCTGTGGGCCCTGCATTGCCGCGGCAGAAGTAGCTGGCGATGTGGAGATAGGATGAGACTTCTCGGCTTGGCTGATTGTATGGATGTCACCAGAGCCTGGCCTCTACCATCTGGTTGAAATTAGCAGCAGGTAACAACACTACTGCAGATGAGCATGCATTAGGACGCTTTGCAACGCCTCTGCAGTACTCCACCATGTGATAAAATTCATATTTTTCTGACTGACTTCTTTGTACATTTGTACATAGCCATAATATTCCTAATCTCTGAGTAAGAATGCTTCATATATTCTTTCCCTCTGGCCCTCTCTCTCTCGCGCTCGCTCTTTTTCTCTGTCTCTTTCTTTCTCTCTCGCTCTCTCTCTCTCTCTGTGTCTAGCGCCCCTGTGGGATTTGGAAACTTGGGAGGGAAGAAACTAATAAAATAGTACCAGAGCTCTACTGAAAGTATTGTGAAGCAAGAGAGAGAGAGAGAGAGAGAGAGAGAGAGAGAGAAAGGTTGCTTCCTCTGTATCCTACGTCTATATATGGCAGTAATTTCTTTTCACATTTTCTTTATCATTGTCATACTCATTTATGAGGTGACGGAGCTGTTACAAATTACATGTAGAAGTGACTGTTACCCTTTCCGTGAGCACGGATTAATCATGTTCGTCAACTTCATCTATTCCCTATTTGGTTTGGGTGCAAGGGATCTATCCTGAAGCATGCAGATGAGAAAATGGAGCATGAAAACTGTTTTATTTTGTTCGTTGTGAAAGTAGCTCTCTTGCGCCATTTTTTTTCACAAACTTCAGCACAGGTGCCTTGACCTCACTACCAAGACATGTTTGACCAAAGTGTGAGGATGGCTGGCCGCCTGACTGAACAGAACCAGAAGTGAAGTGCATATTGGCATAGACACAGCCCCTTGTTTCCTGTCTCAGCCAGTGTGTGGTCTGCAGGTCTGTCTGTATGCCGAGTCCTTCCATTAATGGAGCAGACAATTGCCTAGAAAGGGTGAGATGTTTTGCCCTTTTGGGCTTTATCAGTAAAAAAAGAATTCTGTTTGGTTGGTGAAGCCTGGTAATGGTTCGGAAACGTCTTAGCTTTTCGAGTTTAGGGTTCTTTCTCTTTCATCCGTTCTTTGTCGGTTTTGTTTTCAGCCTTTGCTGTTCAGTCCTTTCTATGGTCTATCTCAGTATAGTCCTTTCTGGCACGGGGATCGGTGGAGTCCTCACACAGATTCAACTAGGCACAGCCTCAGGACAGCTCGCGGCTCATGACCCTGTATGAGGACTTTGGTGCATTCATTTAGTAACACAGTTCATACCGCTGGGGTTCACTTTATTGAAGACAGGATGTGTACGCAAAAGTTGGCAGGAGCATTTGAGTAGTCATGCCATTCCTTTACTTACTTGCCATGTGAATAGTAGAACTATTCCTTTACTTACCTTGTCAAACTCAATTATATTGAAAGAAAGGATGAACCCGGCAAAAAACCACTCGGAATGAAAGATGCATGAATGAGAGAAAAAACCAAAGAGCAGAAGATTGAAAAGCACATGTGGCATGCGCCCAGAAAAATGGTGGCTGAGTACGGTTCTTGCACCCAGGCCATATAGTGCACTTGTCACACTGAAATGGTCATTGCCCGGAGAGATAGCTGACTCAGTGCTGTGCAAGGTAACCATGTCAGCGACACTCCCCGGGCAAGAAAAAGTACAAAAAAAACCTTCGGTGTTACCGTAAGAGAGAAAGGCTAGAAACAGGGAGTGAGATCTAGAAACCAAAAGTACCAAAGTGTAAAGCAGAATGTCCATGAAGGGTGTCAGTTCAGTCTTCGGAAAATAGATCCATCAGACGACTGTGTGCTGTGCGTGCTGCCTGTTGTCTCGTTCGTCCGCATTGTTCTTAGATCAGGACATTATCTTCTTGTGTTAGCTTGAGATCTGCACTGTCGTCATCTACCTGTCTGTGAGCCTCGATCCAGGGGGTAGAGGTAACAGAGAGCACGCGTAACTGTACGGCAGTTAGGTAGCCAAACAAGTGCTGAGCGCATTTGCTGATCGTTGCTGCTCACGAGCTCCTCCAACCGACCAAGATTCCAAAGCGACCGGGGTGTTGGGCGCATTATCAATGACAATGTCTCCAACGACGGGTACTTCAGAAACTGTGCTCTGGCCAGAGTGTTTGCGCTTTATTGCTGTCTGGTGCAAAAGCAGCGAATAATCTTTGAGCCACACAGGCCAGAAGTGATTTACCTGTTTTGTGGAGCGCTGCCACAGTTGGCAAAGTTCCTGTCATGCATCAGGGTGTAGTACATAGAGAGCTGTTTCTGGTGTCTCTTGATGATCAGCAGTAGCCAGCACAAACATGAGTGAGGCCGGTTGAAGATGAAGTGATCAGGGGTGATACATTGATCATTAAGGTCAGGTTCAACCATTGTCAACGGACGAGAGTTGAGGACAGCTTCTATCTTTGGAACAACAGTGGTCAGCTCATCAAAGGTGACAATTTGGCGACCAAGTGTCTTCAAAGACAGAGCTTGTAAAGGCCAATAAGCCGCTCATAAAATCCACCTTGCCATGGGGCGTATTCTGTCATGGATGATCAAACAATTCCTCTTTCTGTTGTGAAGGTGGTAACACGTTGATCCCAGTTGCGATCCAGAGTGGAACGAGTAAGCTTAAATTGAGGGGCGTTGTCAGAAATGATCTGGTCTGGACAGCCGCGACGGGCAACAAAACGGCGAAGGGAATTGATGAATTGTAAGGCTGACAGACACATTCCAAGTGAATGGCTCAGACAGCCAGACATATGAACAGACCGATCCAATTTTTTTTTCTTCCATGGCCTTTTGCATTAGGGGGGCCAAGGTAATCAAGACCAACAAACTGGAATGGATGAGAACGTGTAACTTGTTCTTTTGGGAGAGCTGGCATCAGAGGAAAACGAAATGCTGGTCCTTCATGACGTTTGCACACACTGCACTTCCTAATGGCAAGCCAGACTTGAGAGCAACCATGACAAAGCCAAAAGATGAGCTGGATGTGAGAAAGCATGTGACAAACCCAGCATGGAATAGATTCCGGTGTACGTTCACGATCAGTGGAGATGTGAAGTGTGAATTCCGAGGTAGGAAAATGTTACCATCAAATAGTAGGCCAGCGTTCGTCAAGCGGGTGTGGCAGGGAAGGATTCCAAGGCCATCAAGCTGCAAATGAAGTTGCCGTTGTAGGTGATGAGGTTGTTTGCATTGAATAGCATAAATAACATCTGAGAACCGGGTGTGCTGAAGCGAGAAGATCCACCAGAGGTTGGAGACATGTAAATCCTGACTTGTGATGCTGATGGAGGTAGGAGCAGACCAGAGAGTGTGTCCAAGTAGTGGATGACGGTCTGATAGTTGACGACGAAAGAAATCAGATAATCGACACCATAAGTAACGGACAATGACCTTGATGGTCAAAGTAGTGATCCACAAGAGCTTAGACAGAGATGAGAACTTAGTAGCATCAATCTTCAGAGGAGACCAATCAAAGTCAGCTGTTGGGGCTTGAGAAGATAGAGTACATGTAGGAGTGCTGTAGACACATGGCTGACATATCTTGCTGGCAACTTGTTCCAAGACATCAGGAGAGATTTCATTGTGGGTTCCTTGAGGCCACTCGGATGAGTTGCAGACCCATGCTGGTCCTTGCCACCACTTTGAAGACGACTGTAGTTTGTTGACAGAGATGCCACATGTAGCCATGTCAACAGGATTGTCGGCTCAAGGGACATAGCGAAATGTCAGATTCTCTGCAGCACGAATTTCCTTGAGGCGGTTGGTGACAAAACGAGATAGAGGCATGCCACTCACAACCCAGTGAAGAACACAACGAGAATCACACAAGAGTTTGTGATGAAACAGATCGATGTAACAGTTTGCTAACAAACTTGACTGCTCTGACACCAATGATGATTCCAAGCAGCTCTAGTCGAGGAATTTGAAGTCGTCAGCAGTTGCACTCCTTCGCAACCCTAAGACTGAAATGACTTCTCTGTTGGTGTTAGCATCGTCATTGAAGAGAGCTCGGACGGATGGGTCATTCGACGTCCACGTACGTAAGCTCATCGATGCCTTGGCAAGAAGAAACTTGGCAGAAGGTTAGGCAGTAGAAGCTTCCTGAACATCAACACCCAACAGCAGATTGTTAACATAAAGATTGTTAAAAAAAAAAACGCTTGAATTCTTGTTTCTTGGCAATGGAGGTTGCAAACTGACTACCATCTTTCTTTAGGTGATGCTGAAAGGTAGCTTGTAGTAAGAATGGGCTGCTGCTGATTCCAAAGGGAACGCGGTAGAAGGCGGTAACCGTCCAAGTTACCACTGAGTTCATCAGGCTTTGTTGGATCCTCGTATCAGAGAACCTGGGTGACATCACGGTCGAACAGTTGAAGATCGACTTGGAGAAAGGCTTTTTTCTATGTCTAAGAGAAGGATGACTGGAGATAACGAAATCGCATGAGCAAGCCGCGCAGATCTGGCAATATGACTGGTCCACAGTGAAGGCATTCATTGAGAGATTTGTCAGACTTGCGGGCTTTGGATGAAGCGTCGTACACATGCAGTTTGCAGCTTTGTGCTTTGTGGTCTCCTTGTGAGGTGTGAGTACTGGATGATAGCGCTTCGGTGATCCAGGTTAGTCCTCAGCAACCTTTTCCACAATGCCTTGTTGCACTTGCTGCTGAAGATCAGTGAAGCAAAGATAAGTAAGTTCAAAGACGTTTCGCCACTAGGGATTCTTCAGCACTTGCTGTTGAATGGCATCATTAAATCGATCTTGTACGTAAAGCTGGGTCTGCTGATAGTCGACAGGAGAGTGAACGCACTCAGCCAAAGGCAAGAAAAAATTTCTCAGGTAGTGTGTCAGCAGCATTCTCCTTCCAAGGCCAGGAGACTTGATATCGACCAATGTTGAATGCAATGCCTTTGTAAAAAGGTGATAGAATTTCGTCACCAATGTCACATTGAGATTGGTGTTCTGTAATGCCGATGGTTTCCAGTGACCAGAGGTCTTCAAGAGTCGGTGCCTTTGTTATGCCAATCTCGGCCGAGATATGACGGTGGATACGCTTGGAATGGACTGGTTGACTTGTGACATGAAAAACAATGTGCAACAGCTTTCGTAGAAGGTTGGCTGAATGGACATTGCCCTGTTAGGACGTAGGCCAGTTTGGAAGACAGAAGGAGTAAGCCAGACAGCAATGTAATGCGCTCTTTGTTGTCGAAGATTAT
>JAOWAR010165837.1:0-10158 GCA_028571005.1 Clathrina lutea
GGGGCATCCCCCCCGAAGGAATCCCCCGCGGCCCGGCCGAGGGCGCGCCCTTGTTGGCTGCGGACTTCAACTTTGCCGCCTTCGAGGCCGAACCGGCATCGACCCCCCAACCGGCGAAGAACCCCCCCCCCCCCCGAAGAGATGAGTGCTAAAGTGCGAAACATTTGGGCCTTTGTTGTTCTTGAGCGACGAAGAGGATGCCACCTCCCGGCTTCGGCTCATGGACATAATTAATAATGATGACTCCTCGGTTACGATAAGCCTTATCGAGTTGCGAATGTCGATCCGACAATTTTTGCTATCGACGAACTTGGCGATTCACTGCGGTGGCAAGCGATAGAACGGCGAACTACCTACAGGCCGGGGTGAAATTAAACACTTCGTTGTAGTTCAGGAGTGTGACTGGCATGGTTGGTAGGATCGCTCGCCAAGAAGAGAAAGTAGTGTAGTTGCGGGAAAGATTTGGCTAGAGTATAGATTACACGCAGTCGTAAAGAAGGTAGATCGATGGAAGCCGTGGGCGGATACAGGGAATTAGTCGGCAAAGAAAACTCCAGAGCGTCCCTGCGTCAAGGTTTAGGTTTTCGGTGGGAGGAAGTGGGTGATGTAATGCTCTTTCCTTCTCTTTATCTCTACGTCCCTCTGTGTCTCGTCTCTCTCTCTCTCTCGCCCCCCCCTCCCCTTTCTCTCCCTTCTCTCTCTCTCTCTCTCTGCTTCGAACTTGCAGCTTTGGTCAGCCAAACAACGTAGGGCTCATTCCCTGGGCTAATGTAGCCACGGGCGTATTTTCAAAATGTAAGTGAAATGCTCCGTCACGCGGCATGTGTTTCATTTGTTGCGGGTGCACTAGAAAATGGAATACCCTCTCGGACAACTGAAGCATTCATCCCTTAGGTATATCTCACTGTAGTTTGTTCTCAATGACATACACATGCTTGAGGGAAGGCCTGGCAGTATTTACTAAATAATCAAACAATTTGTTTTCCCGCTCACTTGGAATCACTACATCGAATCAAAGTATGCATAGCTCTAACTAAGTATTAATAATGGTTGATGAGTCGGAGCGTGCCTGAATCTTGGTCAGTACTAGAAATGATTGGCAAAGCTAAGTATTTCTGAATCTAAGTAAGAATAGGAATGGTTGTTGAACAGAATATGGCGGAGTGTGTCTAGTAGTTTGCGTTACTTCTAGCGTTTCCTGCTTTTCTTTTTTAGTTTTGTGTGCCTAGTTTTCACTTTCAACTTGGTGTTTATGTCAAAATGGCTGTACCTGCTAGCGCTCCATCGAACTGATACTAGTGGTTGGTGAATTTCTGAAAACAACTTAATGGATGTTCTTCTTTAGCTCTCAACACATTCATATGCATGAATGTTCCGTATGGAATTCGGTTCTTTCTCAACGGCTTAATTACCCCTATCGGTAAGTCACAATTTGTGAACGTCTGCTGCATTCCACCTTTAACGTATTTTCTCCCCTCCTCCTCCCCCTCCCCAGTTCTCTCCCTATCAACACAATCAAAATCGCTGTCTTAAACCTTGTTATCTTGTACATTGATAGCGATTTATTCGTGCGCCTGTACTATGAGCTTACAGCTCTGTGGGTATCAATTATAATTCCTCCCACTCTAGCTCATCTTGCAACCTTCTCTTGCTGTAGGTCTCTTCGGCGTTGCCTTTGCACCAAACTTTTGGGCAGTTATCGGTTCCATTGTGAGTAAGAATGAGTCTTGTTCTTTGTGGAACCGTCCACTTCTTTGTGAATGCATCATGCTGCTTCCGGATGCAGGAACAGCTACTTTTGAGCTTGAATTGGTTTTCAGGAAAAGTGAAGGAAATCCCTAAATGAAGAAAATTGAAGTGGAGATGGCAATGAACATTTCCCTATTATTTTATTGGTTTTGTGAGGAACAAATATTATTTCAAGAGGGTGATGTGCTTTTGTGGGAAGGACAGGAAGAGTGTGGGGACTAACGCAAGTCCTCCAATCCATTCCCTTAATTCGAGTCATTGGTGTGTACAAAGGCAAGAAGATGTCACAATTCCCTCAGGCCAATCAGGTTGTGTTGACCGAGAAAATCATTGTTTTTAAATTTTCGGAGATCGGTTTAGGCTATCTGAATGTATGTTATAAGCTCTAGGAAACATCTGCGTGCACATATTTATCCCTCTTGTTCAATTTGAATGGCAGGTAGTCATTGGATCTGCAGCCAGTTTTGGAGAAAAGTAAGAACAATCGTCTGTCTACAAACTAATCCCACACCTCATAGAGCATAATCTCTCTGTCTGTATTAAGGCACAGACCAATAAAATAGAAGAATTTTCTTTTGCAGAAACATGTTCTTCCCTTACAAATACCAAGTTGTCAATACTCCACTTTGTTTTGCTTCCAATCAATCTTTCCTTGGCCAGATAGAATATACGTTGGAGCTTAAGAAGATTTAACACTTCGGTTGCATATCAGCCGAGCGAGCAGAAGGAGCTAGTAATACAGAGGAGTTTGAAAAGAGAAAAGCTTGCTAATTTTCTGCTCATCTTTGGCCAGTGTTGTTCTTGGCTACCTGCACCATCACAGTCCGAAGCTGATTGGAGCATGGTCGAGTGGAACAGGAGCAGCAGGGGTGCTTGGCGCAGCTCTCTACGTCGCTCTCGGTATGGCAGGCATCAGTTACCATTTGTTACCTGGAAGTCATAAACTAGATGTTCTCAGGAGGTTAAGACCAGTCGGTCCTGGCACATGTTCACATGAATGGCCTCAGGCCAGGCTTGTCTCAGTTTTGGCCTGGCGTTTGTACATACTTCTTTACCCTATTTGGGCCTGCTCCAGCCCATGCCTCTTATAGTTTTGTGCTCCCTGAGTATACTTTCATTTCCTTAGTTTTACAAAGTAGTTTTACAAAGTAGTTTTACAAAGTATCGGTCAAAATGTGGACATTATATTTAGTTTACTAATTCCATCTCCTGATTTACTCAGGAAATGTTTATGATTCTTTGACTGGTACTGAATTAATGCAGACAAGGGTTACCTAAGGTGCCATAATAAATGCCATGGTCTGAGCAATAAACACCCTGAAGAGAAGTGCTGCCAAGTGCTTGCTAGAAGACAGCAATCGTTTTGAAGAAATTCAGCAAGAAGCTTAGCTTTGCATGTCTGGCCAGTTTCTCTAACTAGTTAGCTTATTATCCACACATAGAAACAGCTTCAGTCTAAACTGCAGGACCTTTACTGCACATATTAAATCCGTGCATACCGCACACCAGAACCCTTTAAATTAATCCATTTCAACGATTCTGTGTAGTTTGATTAATCAACACTTTTTTTTTGGTCCTTCTCTCCTCCAATCCTCTTCCGTCGAAAACGAAGCTTGTGTCGAAAGCGAGGTAAGCGCCACAAAACACAAGACTCACATCGAGGAGAGCAAGACGATCAACAGGTATGCATGCCACTTGTAACGAGACGCCGTGTCTGATTCACAATCAGCATTAGTTCTGACACCTGTACTCACTGCATGCTCTTCTTTGTGAATTTGAACATTATTCAAGGTTTTCCTAAGTAGAGAAAAGTGCGTCTAATCAAGGGTGTCACCATTCACATTTACACTCATGTGAGACCGACTAAAGGAAATTACTTGCTGAAGATAGAAAAGTTAGCATGTACAAACAACAGGCGTGAGCTTACAAGGAACTGGAACTAGGTGAAGGGTGGTTGGGGCCAAATTTAGAGTTTGCCCACAGTTCTTCTAACAATGGCCTAAAACCGAGGGAATGATTAATCTCTTGATTGTGTTTGGGAAGATCATTCCAGATAGCGGAGCAAGCAAGGAAGTAAGACTTGGTTGACCTCAATCTGACAATTTATGGCAGAATACGAATGGTTGGCCGACGGACATTCTTCCTTCACTGCTGGCTTTCATTTTCCTTTTATCCAGGATGCAAGGGTCATTCTAGCTCTGTCAGTCTCTTATTTCAGATTTACAATAAAATGCCCTTGGTGCTCAAGTAGAAAATTTAACTGTGCTTTCCTGAAATTTTCCTTGCTTATACTGAATGAACGACCACGCACAGTCGTCCAATGCACCAGGGCATTTATGTCAGTAGATGCGCAAAGATCTCAGGATCTAGAAATAAGAATCTCAGTGGCTTTTGATAATTTTCTATTTTCAGGTACATCTTCCTTGTGTGCACACCCACAGTGCTTGTCTACTGGTTTGCTTACTTCTTCTTGCTGAAGAAAGAAGATCATGTGTTATTTAGAGCCAGGGGGGCACCACGCATGTCCGGAGAGGTTGGCACGCCCAGTGAAAGATCACCTCTCATTCAAGGTAGATGCTGGGGTTACTCTTGAAAGTGAAGCTATGCACTGAATAAAGCCTCTATATCCTACCCAGGATTATTTTGGCTTTCAAAATCTGGAAAGGGGAGTTTTTAACTCCCCTCCATAATTTTCTGACGGAGAGTGTTCAAATTTGACGCACCATTGACCATCATGCATTTATTAGTAGACTGTGACACGGTGTTAAAATTTGAGGAGTCTATCTGATGCGGGTGAACATGGTGGGAGGGGAAGTTGATTGCGCACAAGAACGTTTGCGCTTACTTTCGAAATTTTCATGGCAATTTCTTAAATCAAAACCAACCAGTTTATTCTTCAAAGAAATACTTTCCCTTGGAAAAACAGGGTGGTTGAACGCTGTGAAAGGAAGAAGCAAGTTAAGACAAAGAAACGAAATGTTGGCTCCCTTGATTTATGTTACAGGCATGCATACATTCTATATACCATTACACTTCTATCTAGATGGTGTCCGTGGTATCGTTTCACTTAAATTCATATGCCCTCTGGAGTTTGTGTTGGAACTGTTCAGGATCAGCCAAATGGCGGTGGCCAGCTGTACAGGGATATGCCCCAAGGAACAAAACTTGTAAAACGAAAATAGGTTACATTTTCTTCTTCTGCACACCCACACAATCCTGACAAGCTACACCAACTCAATTTTGAACTTTTTTTCACCATTCTCATGCAGACCTGTGACCTTCCTATTCTCTGCCTACTGCAGAATAAACAACCACGCAAACTCACAACGCACTTCTTGCAGCATTAAATGAGAGTTTCTTCCCATTCCATTCCAGGTTCAAGTATTAGGTCACCTCTTACCCGACCTTTCTCTATATCTTCATGTTTGCTTATTTGTCCTCATCACACCCTCTTCATCGCATTGGCATATCTTATCCACCCAAACCACCCTACAAAATGAAAGCCTACTTTTTTTTTAACTAAATGACCAACTGATCAGGCTGAACCTTTAATCCACAAACACGAGAAAGGTGGAGGGCACCTTACGGCTTTGTAATCTTCTTCGTGCGTATTTTCTCTCGGTGTTAGCGTTCCGTATGAACATCAATCTTGTGTGCCTTCATGACCAGTAAGAGTGTCTTGAAGCATGACAGTTGAGGTCTACACAATCTGTACACCTTATAATACTGAAAAAAAAGAAGTTCTGCCAATTCTTACTCACACATCTTGCCATGGTCAAATTCTACAGCTGGCAGTGGCACAAATACTCTGCCCGTATACTATCCAACTCATGAAATGGAGGGAGAGACTGGCCCACACCGATACTTCAGATGCCTTCGCCTTAGCCTTTGGCTTGCCACAAATGTAAGTGCCTCGTCACCAATTGTAGAATATTATCGACTGTACAACTGCTTGAAATCATTCTTTTTCCTGAAGCTTTGTTCTGGTACCAGCTCATGACTGACATGTGTCTTTTTCAAATCCTAAATGCTCACCTTTTTCCGGTCTTCTGCCTCAGCTAAGTGCAGTATACTTCTTTGAATATGTCGTTCGAGGATGCGCTTCAAAGGCTGAACCAAAGGTAAGACACTATTCATGTATCCATGATCAGAGTATTCTTTCTTTTGTCGCCCTTTGAAGCTTTCAACTTCCAGGCTTTGGAGAGAAGAGGACATTACACCAGTTTACAGCACAGCAATCATTAAGTCTTCCGATTAGGAATTTTGGTGCAACTTTTATTCAGAGCCGGTTCACAAAGTCCGTAGCCGATGGCCTAAGGGAGTGAGATCAGCTAGTCAGAAACATGGCGGGTCTATCTTAAAATTTTATCTCTTACTTGAACATACTCTTGAGCACCGTCTTGACCTGTAGATATAAGGAGAAAATGCACAGCTTGATTTGAAATCGGGTATTGAACGGTCTTGTGCTTATTTCATCTCTCAGCTCAAAGAGCACGATCTCCTCTTCCCAATCTACATGTATCTTCAAAGCCTAATGTCGGTGTTCTGCAGGGAAGATCATATTTGAGAGCTACATGTCCGGAGTTTTATGGTGCTTTGCAGTTCTGCTATCAAGTACGTTTCACCACTAAATGAGATCAATAAGAATTACCAATTTCATATTGAAATCAAAAAATCTGCTGGTTTTGGTCAAGAAAAGAAGGATGGAAACAGACTGGGTGCAGCTCAGGATCCGTTTGGCTGAGCTTGGGGAACAGGAAGGTGACTGAGTTGAATAAAGGCATAGGAAACGACCAAATCCTCATCTGAACGTTTGCTAATGTAGGGAAGTGAAGGCAGCATATTTTTTTTGTATGCAAATGACCTGACCTGGGCTCACAGGCATAACCTTTTCACTTGAAATCTGATTTTCCAGTATTTCACTCAAAACCTGATCTTCCCGAATTTCTCTTGAAATCTGATCTTCCAGAGTTTCACTTGAAATTTGATCATCCAGTGTTTCGCTTGAAATTTGATTTTCCAGAATTTCTCTTGAAATCTGCTCATCCAGTGTTTCACTTGAAATCTGATCTTCCAATATTTCACTTGAAATCTGATCTTCCAGGATTTCCCTTGAAACCAGATATTCCAGCATTTTACTTGAAATCTGATCCTCCAGTATTTCACTGAAGCAACAATCCTAACGTTTAATTCTTGTATTGTGCACAGCTCAAACCATGTCTTAGAATTTTCTTCCAATTTTCTTCTTAAGAAGAGGTGTGCGTGAGGTTCTTCGCTGGCCCAAGATTGAGGTGCCGAGGCACCGGCCTGATTATTCCTCGTGGCTTGCGGCGAGCCGCACACACGTAGAGAAATGCGCAATTTTGACCCACAAGCGGAAATATATGAGCTCTGAACCAAACACGACCGAAATAATCTCATGTGGATCTGCCATGACACGGCCAAAATAAATTAAATAATCGCGTGTGGATCTGTCTCTGTTCCTTCGGGCCAGACTCAAATGATTGTTTCTTTTCTTCCAGGCTGGAGTTTTTGTATCCCGCTCTTCCCTCAACTTGGTGAAAATAAAGCGTGTGGGAGCTATCACCCTTTATCAAGGAGCCAACATGATCATTTGGATATTCATTGCATGGGTATGCTGGTATCAATGTGTTTTGACTAAGGTAGCTTGACGAATATTCGTTGACAAATTTCACGCTTGTAAAAGGATACATGTATCTTTGTTCGTGTTACCATGCGAGGCTGTTACCAGGGCTTGATCGTGATGAAGACAAGATTTTCTTCATCGTAGCTTCAAGTGCCGGGAGTTTCACTTCCAGACAACCTAAGGGTGTTCATTGTATTGTTCTTGGCCTCACCGGGCATGCAGGCTTGATGCTCTTTACTGTTGTTGGTTTCTTTCTTCGTATTTCTTTAGAAACACTTCATGCCTGTATATCTTCTGCCTGCTTTCATGATCTACGTTGGGCTTCTTGGTGGTGAGCATTCAACGGCTTCTTCCTTTGATCGACCGAGTATAAATTGTCTTATTGAGTATATTGATTTCACAAAGCTTTTAGCCATAGCTTACCCAAGACATTGTCCTGCCAGGAAGCGCTTCCGTAGAAACTTTTGTGGAAAATGTTAAATTGCCCTTTAGACAACTTAAACACTGTAAATGTCTTCCTGGAATATATTTGGGTCAAATCCTGGTTTCTGGGAGACAGAGGAACACTCAAAGGTGAGTTTCGTCTTGAGTTATAATGGTAAATATCGGAAGGCACTAAGATTGAGCTCGGACGAGTCATATAGCCGCATCAGTGGATTCAAGAGCACTTCATGAGGATATAACATCCTTAAAACGTGTTTTCTCTTCCTAACTTGCAACAAAGTCAGGAACTGAACACCGACTCTGGCGAGCCACTCTACATTTTAACGACCAGTTTTGCTCGTCAGAGGCGAGGTTGGGGACACTATCTCTTCCCACTAGCTGATGTACATCAGTTTAGTGACTTTGTTTTTCCTTTTCGCTTGTCAACAGCAGGGTTGGTCTCTTCCTGCTAACGGATCGACATTTTAGCAACATTTTTTTTTCACCCTCCAAATCGGGGAAAAGCACCTGCAATCTCCCAGCTGCAGTGTACCCTGAAAACACCTTCTGGGGAAAACACCTCGCTGAGGTGCTCTTGTGGATCGAAAGCAAGAGGGCAGAGACCAGTCAAAGCTCGACTGGTATGTTGTAATTATTGTTTAGAATGCCTAGGATGTCAAAGAAAATGGCAGAAACGTTCATACGGCAGCCTTCGCAAATCGCCATTTTGGTTTCACCAACTGGGCATGCACACTTGGCCATGTTGTCATGGTCACCATATACATGTTACCATCTATACTCAAGTCAAGTCTTGTCCTGTCAGCATGAGGAGAAGTGGGAACAAAAGTTGAAATTATAGTGTCCTTCCAGAAGAATAAATTTTCCTACAGGGAGGACGCTGGGTCGGCTACCATTAACATTGGGCTTAAAGGGTGAGAAAGGAAACATGTGAAGGAGTTCCCACTGGATTTGGCTGGAGCTGGGAGAAAAGAGTTTCATCAGAAGTCAGTTTTGTCTGTAGATTGTAACATTGTAAGTAGAACGGAGAAAAAAAAGACAAATTTAACATGTATAATGTGCTCAGCGAAATTCTCCACCTCAGCTATAAACTACTGCATGCTGGTCTTTTCCCACGCATGTGCTGCAATTGAAAGATTATTCCTCCTACATCCAAAATGGTTCCGGTATGGGATTACAGGCAAAAGTACAGTATCACACCTCTGAAGAATCGAAAGTTAAAGGAAAAGGAACAGGCAAACATGTTACTGTATTGCCAATTGGCACAACCTTGTGTGCTGACCTAAATTAATCGCCTTAGCGGCCTTACTAAGACGGCACAATTTCTGAGTTTCAGCGTGTGCTATTAAAGCCACTGTTTTTCTGGATGGCGTCACAATTTGTTATCAACTGCTGCAACTCTGAGGAGTGAGTTAGTTGGGTTTACTCCCTTTTCTCCCACAGCGTTAGCTTGAACACGTGAACGGGACGTGATTGGATGCTCACTCTGCTGATGCAAGAACATTTTTCTTGGAGTGTCAAAGGTGTTTGGTTTGAAGAGCAAAGACGTTTCCATGCACGTAGGGTGAAGCTCCTCTTTGCTTATGGCAGGTGCCGCATACACAAACGTATTCTACCTCATCCACCAGGATCCTGACATACCAGACGCTGATCGTGAAATATGCCTCAACATCACAGCCTTGTTCATATCCATCGGTAAGACTAGAATTACATTACATAAGATCTTGGAAAATATGTCCTGTAAGTCTGGCATGACATTCAATAATTTATTGATGTTACATTTAGCAATAGTACTCTTTTCGCCAATATTGTATGTACCAGGCAGGAAAAACAGTATGGTTCTGAGTTGGATCTGATAGAATCAGGTGCCACCAGGAGAGCAGTGAGAAGAGACTAATTGATGAAAAAAGGGCATGGACGGATACTTAGTTTGGAGAAGGCTTCAATATGCTGAGCAGACAAAGGACAACACCGGCTGCTTCATGTTTTCATCCAGGCAAGTACCACAACTTCTTTGTCACAGACTGAGGCACATTAGTTATATCCACCTGAGCATGCCAGCATATCAATGGCATACTCGCAAACATGACCAACAGAGCCAGGGCTACCTTTCTGCCATGTCTGCTGGAGAGCTGCAGGGAAGGTATAGGCAAAAAAAGAAATACACACACTGGGAGAGGGCTAGCTGCCTGTGACGAACACTCATCATGGAAGCAGCCGGGAAGTCTCTTCAGTTTCGTATGGTTTTGCTCTGCTGCAGGTATCTTCTCCGGAACGGGCTTCCTTGTTATCTTGTTCAACCTCACAGACCTAAAGAACTC
>JAOWAR010165848.1:0-10157 GCA_028571005.1 Clathrina lutea
CTCTATACCTTGCTGATGACGCCTAACAAGGCAGGAACAGCTGTCCAGGGTTGAGTATGGAGGAGAGCCTGTCATTTTTTTTTGACGCACACGTACACACACACACACACACACCGTCTCCTTTACAGATAAGATAAAGATAAAATTGACACAATGAGAAGATAAGTGTTTTGAAAGAAAGAAATCCCTTTTCACGCGGCAAGGGAAAGGAAATCAGCCGCTGCCCCCACCAGGGATGGAACCCGGGATCACGCAAACCTAGTGCATGGCTCTACTGACTGGGCCACCGGGGTGCGGACCGACTCAACCAGTCAGAGAAGCAACCAAGTCCCTCCCAGTTCCACGTGTGTGGTTCACATTTCCCTTCAATCCATCGTTCTTTTCCCTTCCGTTGTGAAAATAATTCCTTTCTTTCAAAACATCATCCCATCCTTCTCGAAATGAACTGTCAAAGCCGATACAACTTTCCTTGCACGGAGTTCTTGTTTCTTCCTCTCAGGCACGTGTCGTAGAGAAACAGATTAGTTTCACCGTCAGCTGCAAGGTCAGTGTCTCAGGAAAGCGTGAAACTCTGGAATGCAAAAGGTGAACTCCCAAAACGTTGTAGATGTAAACCAAGGGTCAGAAACAAAGCCCCTTGAAGTGGTAAAATTTCTGGCATTGTCAAAAACAATTGTAACACGTACTCTTTTAATGCAGGACGATTAGAACAAAGGGTTTGAGATGGTATACCAGCCAGTCTGACAACAGTGCTTCACTCTGTAGAAGTTTCCTTGTGCAGAAAATATTTACAAAGCAGGAGGTTGAGAGAAACAAACATTGAGTAGCAACAAACCCTTCCTTACAGATATGGTCATACGAGCAAAACTAGTTACATCTGTGACAATCCTAAACATAGATTTGCCATTCAAAGCCTACACCCGGCATATCTGGCTTAATGTTGGCATGGAGACCACACAATGTCTACTTTGCAAGGTAGGAGGGAGGGGTGAGCAGCATTAAAAACAGGGGAAAATTACTTTCGATTAAAACATTCATTGAGCTTTCTCTGGCTTCGGTCAGTACAGGATGTCGGTGGTGTGCGTCATTCCACTCAATATGCTGAACCGCGATCTCTGTGACATTGTGCTCAAGGCATTCGACGACGTTCGCTGCCGAATGGGATATGGTGATCCATCCGCTCCGGCTACAGACGTCAAGCGACGTTTTGCCTCCTTCATAACAGCTTTGGACTTTAGTTCGACTCTCTCACGCCAGGCGGTGGTGAGTTTGAAGGAGATCTTCAGTCCTGTCAAAAGAAATGCACTGCCAAGAAAGAGGAGGATAAGCCCGCCAAGGCCAGACACTGTCAAGGGCTTGATGGCTCGTTCCTGGCTCAGAGGTGGACATGAGCTGTTCAGGTAATGGTGGTGGCGACGACTGACCAAACCAGTGTTGACAATGATGCTGAGTGCGCGGTTGATCTCTCTCAACCAAGTTGAGTTTTTCTCCAGTGTGAAGGCATACTCCTGTGTGTCCACCTGGAAGTAAAGGACCAACAGCTGAATTTCTTCACAGTTAGACGGCCATAACTTGAAGATGTTGAAAACGAACTACAGTGAAATTCCTTTAATTCGAACACCCAAAATCCCGCCAGAAACTTCTAATTAACCGAATGTTCTAATTAGCCAAACTCTAGATTTCTGGCAATGATGATGCACACCAAAATGCCGTCTATAGAAGAAGTGGACCGCTCAAATTCATTTTGTTCCTTCGCGCCGGTCGAGACCATGACCAGGGCGCCTCATCCACGTCCGCGAACGTCGATTCTCTTTTCCTCTTCCTAGAACAACCAAGCTGATCCTCAGCGGCAGCGTCGATCTTGGCACGGTTTTTCAGCCATATCGACATGGTGTTCGGAGGAACACCAAGTTCCCTCGCAACAACGGACTTTTTCTTGTCTTGCCGCCATCGATCTCATTCAGCGCCTTGAACTTCTCCCCATTACTCTTGGCAACATGTTGTAAACCTGCGCGCTTCGACATGGCAGAGGGAAATGCGAGACCAGCTCAAGCAAATTCCAATCAAATGCTCAACAACTGCGAGACCAGCTCAAGCACAACTTCGTCAACAACTCTCAAAAATAGTTCACACTGTGCCAAAAGAAATGAAGCCGTTCAGAAGGCAGAAGAACAGCTTGCATTTTCTTGCAACAGTTGAACGGACGCGCAAAATTTACCGGACTTACCCCAACTCATCTTCATTAGCATCAAAACGTGTGTCCTCTCCAATGTCTAGTACATTTGGCGTGGCCTGAAGCGCATTCTGCTCGTGTGTCGCGCAGGTTTGAAGTTCGAGTAAAGCGTGCTCGCATGTCGAGCGACTTCAAAATGTGCACGGCGCTTCAGTACATTTCGAGCCTATGAAAATCCGTACGTGAAAAAATTCGAGTAGAACATGCATTCGAATTACACTGTATTCAAGATAACGGGATTTGACTTTACGTTGCCCTCTGATGGAGATCAGGCCTGCTCCTGTTTAAGGGAATGCTTAGGAAAACTCCAAAAATTTAAACTTATATGCAGACCTAGAGACAGCACTGTGGGAGTCCCCTTTGATGCCGATGTCATGTTCTCATGCACTGCACCGGCTAACCGCTGCATGTTTTTTTCGTAATTCACATATTGTTTTCTGCTTTGTGTGTTTTGTTCATTGAGTGAATCGTGTATCCAAATCATTATCAATTCTTTACTTTTTACTTTTCAACCGGGGAAAACCAGAATAGAGTATGTTTTTTCTGGTTTTGACCCCAGCCGCTTGGTGGACTTCTGGTGGCACTCAGGGGCTCAAGGCTTTGTCAATGAGCTTATGGTTAGATCACACGCACATCATCTGCCTCTTTTCTTTTATGTGTTTATTTGTTTGTAGGAGAGCTGCTGCTGACTCTGGGGTGAGTTTGATCTCAGTCAACTTCCATCTTCATCTTTCCCTATTGTCTTTCTCTGCTTATTGCCTCTACATGATTCGCTTTTTTTCTAAATCAATTCTCACATCGCTTTTTTTTGTCCTTTTTGAAATGTATTTATCACTTTCCCTTTCTGATGACGTGGGTATTTTTTTGCTCTGTTCAGGATTCGGGCCCCAAGAAAGAAGGTAAGACTTTTGGTTGGTCATAAATTTGATCGAGCAAGACCCTATTACCCTTGTATAACCGTTGAAGGTCTTGCCAAGGAAAACTCAGTGAGAAGTTTGGAAAACAATGGCGCAGATGTCCATCGTTTAACTTGAAACCATCAAAGTGAGGAAGTCATTTCTTGTGCGTGCAGTTAGTACTCATTATTGCTGTGTCCCTGCCGAACTCATGTTTAATTCCATATTTTTCACTTCTATTTAGTATGTTTTCCCATTAGTTTGATATTGAGAAAAATTGTCCAGAAGGGATGATTAATTATCAATATGCATGTAGAGATTACGTTGGGGGGCTATAGGCAGGTGAACCCCAGCGTACAATTTATGCAAATTGTGCGCAAGATGTGTATGTGTGCACAGCGCAGGCCAACAGCTAATCTGGAAAAGTTAAATCGGTTGATCCAAATTTAACTGTTCAGGCTTCAGACTTTTTCCGAATGGAACATTCCTCAACTTACCCACCCATTAGCAAAAAAAAATCCTTTAGCGGGTTGCCAAATTTACGAACAAATGAGAGTGTACTGTGCAGAACGCAAAGAATTACGAATGCATGTACACAGCTTGTAAAATGCCCTATATCCTGACTCCGACCTCTCGCTGTCTTAACATTTTCTTCCCATCTCCACATTGGAACATGTTCACGAAAATCTACAGAGAAGTCAATAACTGGTTCAACGATCTTGCTCATATCCTGTGATATGATAGCCTCTATGTGCTGCGTTCGCCTCCGATCACCTTCCTTCTTCAACCCTTTTAAGGCCCCGTCCAGTGCAGCATTTGCTCGGTTGAACGCAGGATCTTTGATTATATCGATAGAACACTTCAGAGAGCGGAGATGACGCAGAATGGCTCCTCGACAGCTCAGCGGGCTGTTTCTTTGATAAGGATGGCCATCCTGTTGCCTTACTTCGGTATAGAAATGGCAAAGAAGCCTCTTCAGCTATTCAGGAGAGCAACTCAACAGGTCTACGTCGACCCTTTTCTCCCGGCAATAATCCTTAAAAATGCGCAACCACTTGGCAGTCGCCCTTTTCGTTTCAATCGGGTGCCGATTCTCGATTAACAGGTCTAAATCTTCCTCATTAAAAGCAGCAAATCTTTGTCGTTCGGGAGTAGGCTCCTCCTTGCTTTTGGCAAAGCCAAGATCAAAGATCGGTTTCAGACTCATGGTCGAAAATTTTCCTCCATTAGCCAAGCCATGTGGTATGGCCTGATACCAGCCGGGCTGGTATCAGGCAATACCACATGGACAATGGTGTTTGTTAATAGCAACCGCCTTGCTGTTGATAGCAACCGCCTTGTTGACCGACACAGATTTTGGCAAGAGTCTCCTATCAGTAGTTCCGACCAGTTGCCTTTAGTCTACTGGCGTCTGGGTTGTTCCGATTGCAATTGAGCTCGATTCCCATAGATATTTTCGTGCTGGATTCCACAGTACAAACTTCATGAATGTTGCTATTTTCATTTGATGCAGCTGATCCTGGAGGCAGTTCCGGCGTCCAGTTGCATGCAGCAAGGCAAATACCACATATTGTTTCGGCGTTCCTGATTGGTCAGTGCCATGGAAACGATCACGTGCCATGTGGTAAGGCGAGATACAGCTGGGTGATCATGAACGCGGTGGAGAAGGCGGCAAATGATCGGTAAACAGGCACCTCTATCCTCGTTGAAAGAGTGAAGTGCCTTCCTCTGCGTTGAAGATAAGCTAGATAAAGCGGCCATTGAAATTGAAATTGTAGTGTGTGAAAGCTGCAATCAATTTAGTGGCGCGATGGCTCTTCCTTCGGGTTTTTCGGATTTCTGCGCCCTTAAAAACCGCAGAGATTCCAAACCGCTTGAAAAAGTCGTTTTTTCATAAGGCCTTTCAACCAAAAAAAAAACAGAATAAAGCGATAGCTCTTCTGGTTGTTGAAATAGCCTTCCGGGTCCTCAGTGCCTTAAGAGCACTTGGTAAGGTTGCGAGGGAAGGCCATGCCAGTAAGGCCAAAAACACATGGCCTATGACGGGATGACCATACTAATATTTATACCAATGTATTAATATGACGCTACTAATATTTAGAGAAAGAAAAAGACGGAGGAGACTTGACCAGATAATACTGCAAGGCGTAAGTTACCAACAGCAAGACTGGGAAGAATCAAGCGAATCAGGCGGACTTTCTCCGTTGACTGTCCTGGTCTAAAGCCCAACAGTCAAGCGGAATAACCATGCACGTAGACTGCAGGCTGGTCGAACTCGAAAAACTATCGACAAATCTATAGCTTCGGGAGATTTAGAGCATGCATATGGAAGACTCAACAACCGTCGCCAGGATCAGGTAGGATCGTGTCGATGTCTGCTGGGTGCGATCCGATCATGCTTGCTGAGTGGCCGCGGCGCTGCAGTAGATATACGATGCCTGGCAACGTATGATTTCAAAAGCGCTTTCCGTGTACTGACACACACTACTGCGTGCATGCATGCTCTTTTCACATGAAGTTGCCACCTACTCTCTGGTATTGTACTTAATCCCCGATAATCAATATCGAGCACCGCCTACCCAGGACCATTTATCTAAGTGCTCAATTTTCGGTCAGGGTTATCTATAGCCAACGCGGTGGCATAAATGTAGCCTTGCATCATGTGCATATCCCGAATAAACTTCGTCTCAGGGAAAACTTTCCTGGTACGTTGACATTGTGGCAATCGTAGTTTCACGCTCACGGCCGCGGTAGTGAAATTCTCAGCATAAAATTATCATATCCTTTCCCAACGGCCGAGGATCTGGCATTTGTTGACTGCTGTCTTCTCAAAGTCACTCCCGTGACTGCAACTGTGACGGCGAACGCGATCGCTCCGGAACGCAAATCCATTCGTCGTGTACCTTCTTCACTTAGCTAAGGCCAATATAAGCTCCGCGTCGGAGCCAAATGTCAGTGCTGAAGGCTAGCTAAGCGGAGGACGACGAAGAGGAGCTGACGTACAGGATCGAACACGTTTGCGAACACCTGCATTAGTTACGAGCTGCAGGAAAAGGACAAGTGGATCCTCCGTGTGCATGCGAAGAGTGGTATGTTACTCTCGGCGTTCGTGGACATGAATCAGATCGAGCTCGAGAGAGGTCTGTGCTGTAAGACCGAGAAGTAAGAAGGAGGAGCTGATGTGCAGGATCGAAGACGTTCGCGAGGACCTGCAGGAGTTACTTGACGAGCTGCAGAAAAAGGACAAGGGGATCCTCCCCGTGCATGCGAAGAGTGGTATGCTGCTCTCGGCGTTTGTGGACATGAAAAAGATGGAGGTCAAGACGGGAGAGGTCCGTGCTGTAAGACCAAGAAGCAAGATGGCGGCTGTGAGGGGAGAGGGTGGTTGCTTCATTCTCGATGCCATGCAGAAGCAGCCGTTGAAAATAGCATGGCGTACCAAAGTCAGTCCAACGTTTCTTGAAGACCTTAGCTGTAGTTCCTGACCCAAATAGTAACAGTTCAGAGCAGCAGAGGGGACTGCAGTGAACTGCACTAAGTTGCCATTGATGCAGCTGACACACACACACACACACACACACACACACACACACACACACGCACACGGGCTTGTGGCCGCTTGCTGCTGTGTTTATTGCATGGCCAGTGTGGTTCTCATTAGCCTCGTGCCAGGCCCATCCTCTTATCGTTATGGTGGCGGCGAGGATTAGGGCCTGGGGGCCAGTTAAAATAAACGCGCGCTCATTGGCTGTTTGAAGGGTATTTCCCAATTATATTGGGGAAGTACCGTTTTATATAAAGCGCCAGCAAAAAAGTTCAAGTGAATTTTTTTGTTTGTTCGACTGGTCGTCGGGGTGCGGTTGGAGTGTCGAAAGCCCAGTCGGTGGCAGAGCGTAGGTTTCGGCAATGATGTCGACGGTACTTGCTTCTTCTTCGTTCCATTCATGTCGACTATGCAGGCAGTATCAAATGCCGTATTGTTCTGTGCTCTCTGCCACTGGGAGAGCACAGTCTTTGGAGGAGAAGGTTTCCAAATGGAGTGTTTGACCATCTGCGAGAACAACGACGGGTCGAAGGTTCTCTGCAGGTTCTGTTGGCGAAAGCTCACCACAGTTGCAGACAGGGTTGCCTCTCTGTGGAGTATGGGAGCTCGGTCAATGGCCCGCGAGAAAAGTGCTTCCAATACTGCCGTGCAAGTGGTGCGTCATTCGTCAGATCGTACTGCAGCTGTTCGTTCGACGCAAGTTCGACGAAGTACGGTCGAGCGCTCACCCTCTGGTTATACACCATCTGCAAAGGACAGACGCCCAGCTGTGGCCAGTGGAAGGAATCTTACCTGTGCTCTGGATTTTCGGCTCGACCCCAGCTAGCCTGTGATCATGAAGGAATGGGCGACTTCAGGCATGACAAGTCAAGTAATGCAGCTCCGCGTGGCGGTAGAAAATGTTCCGGCGTGATCTCAGTTGTTGCACCGTCTACAGTCCGTACCCAGTACAAGGTCGCTGCCGGCAGCTGCTGCCGATCAAGGTGTGCAAGCTCCAAGGCCACTAGTTGGTAAGCGGCAGTTGTTCTCGCCGTTCTCGCAATCGCAGGGCCCCTTGAAAGCCAGACTCAGGCTCCAGCAGACATACCACTAATGCTTCCACCTTCGCGTCTGCCGCTTCCGCTGTCTCCAAGCCGTGGACGTCTGGAGGTGTTGGCTCAACGACGTCAACCACAACTCGCTCCAGCTCCAGTGCTGACTGCTTTCCCCACCCTCAGACAGGTTGGGGTGACGCCGCTTTTCCAAGCAACTTTGCCACTGTTGTCGCTGTCCGCGGATGCAATAGATATGTTGGCCAGGGTTGAGGCTGAGGCCAAGTCTTTTCTGACAGGGGCTGATTGTGTCCTAAAGCAGAAGTCCGCCTCTTCCCTTGTTGCGTTTTCTTGGTCGGCGCTCGCTGGAAAGATGAAGGAGGCTCTGCCCCATGCAGTTTCACTTATTTGTGCACTCACTGGGGACCGTGAACTCACGCCGGCCGGAGTAACTGCACTTTGCATTGTCTTGAGTGGAAGACACCGCGAGGCAACGTACCTCCAGCATGTGCTAACTCTGTTACTGGCAAAGGAGAAAGCTAGCACGCAGCTGTATTTGCTGTTGTCGAAAATCGGCTTATGCGAACAACCTAAAAATGCAAGGAAATTCACGGAGTCCGTATCTTTTCATGGGATGCAAGCGCTGGCCGCCAAAGTCCAGGATGGCTATCAGTTCAGGATAGTCGGAGATAACATTGATTTTCAGGTTGGACCACCGAGCTACAGACCACCACTGGTTCAACACCCTTGCGATTGTTGATCGAGTGAAGCATGGCCACTTGAATGCCGCAAAGCCTTCTGCTCCTGTGGGCACTGTCTGCTATGCTCCAGCAAAGGAGGATTTGGCAAGCCTCAAGTCAGACTATGCTGTGCTGGTCGGCCGCATTCTCTGCGAGTGGTTCCAATTTCTGTCTCCTTTCAAGGAATTTGTCAATGAACCTGTGGCCTGCCAGTGCAGAGAGGAGCTCCGACAGCAATCTGTTGTCGTACCGTTGGGTGTGTTGGACAAGAATGAGAGCTTCCATGGTGGACATAATGCGATTTGTGCAGCAAAAGGTCCACAAGCTGTACGACATGGCTGAGGTCAAGCCACCACACACTGGTCATGGTGCTCCCTTCTTTACCTTGTTTGGTGGGGATCAGTTAACAGTCGAGCGTGAACTTGGAGCACAGCTAATCTCCGCATCCAGTGGCAGCAGGTGTGGCCGCCTTGAGGAGCTGGTTCCATGCTGCGAGAACTGGCATATGGGACAGAGTCTACTTATCATGGTTTATGAAGTCCTCTACAGTGTGAAATCCCAGTCTGACGTAGGAACTTTGTATCACCTGCGCCAGTTTATCGACAGGCGAAATGTGTCAACAGATGTCAAACATCATTATCATGAGTGTGCTGATTTCTTTCGCTGTGCTGTTGAGGCTCATGTGGTTGCAGCTGGGTGTCACTTTTTTTATGTCTGCGACGGCAAGCCAAGCAAGCATGTGCCACCTAGCCGCCACGTTTCCCGTCTAGCACAGAAAGAGTACATTGCTACTACATTGGATGAGTTCGTTGCCGAGTTCCTTCATAGCTGCCTGGATTTTGACTTCTCTTTGCAAGCTCCGTCCGAGGAAGCTGCACCACCTGTAAGTACCGCTGGTATATGAAGATTGTGGGAAATAAGAAAAAAAAAGCAGATACTACATGCATGTAATCATCGAGTCAGGCAGTAAAGATGCAGAAATTTTGAACATGTGTAATTCCATACAAATTTGGTTGCAGGTTCAAGCCCGTTTCGAGGCAAAAAAGAAAACCAAAACAGTCTGAGTTGCCACTTTGTTGTGCCCTTGGATAAGGGACTTTACTCCACGTTGGCAGTCCACCCAGCTGTTGGGTACCTGGCTTCGGCTGGGGAGGCAAAGCGCCACCATTAACACCATGTACCGACTTAGTGATGATAGAACCTTCACTTTGTGACACCCTGCTCAATCTTCGCTGAATGGCCAAGAGCACTTCACGGGGATACAACATACAGAAGAGGTGTTTTCTTTTCCTAACTGGCAGCAAAGTCGGGAAAATACCTCCTTGTCCTAACTGATCGTCTCTTCTGTGACTGTTTCCTCACTCATCCCTGATACCTTTTTTTTTTTTTTTGTTACTCGATCACCATTCACTTCAGGAAAACACACATTTTCCTTCCTCATCTGCTTTTTGATGACCTTTTTTTCTTTTTTTTTTTAGTCCGAGGCTTCCAAGGCTGGCTAAAGAAAACACCTCTTCCTGCCAACTGTTCTGATTTTCGGTGACCTTTTTGTTTTTTTGTCTTCCCAGGCTGGCTCACGAAAACACCGATTCCTGCCAACTGCTCCGATTTTCATCAACCTTCAGTTTTTCTCTTGCTTTACATGGGGAAAACACCTCTACGTTTCCTAACTGGAGTGTACCGTGAAAACACCTCCTGGAGAAAACACCTCCG
>JAOWAR010165859.1:0-17067 GCA_028571005.1 Clathrina lutea
GTCATCCACTTTTGCTTCTTATTTAGTCATCCGTCTTTTTGCTCCCTAATGAGTCATTCATCTTTGCTCTATGTTGAGTCATCCATCTTCGCTCTATACTGAGTAAGAAATCCTTACTCTAAATTGAGTCATCCATTATTGCTCTTGATTTATTCATCCACCTTTGCTCTATCTTGAGTCAACCTTCTAGGCTCTAATATGAGTTATCCATCTTTGCTGTATATTGAGTCATCCCCCTTTGCCCCATATTGAGTCATCCAACTTTGCTCTATAATGAGTCATCCATCTTTGCCCTGTTTTGAGTCAACCATCTTTGCTGTATAATGAGTCATTTATCTTTGCCCTAAAATGAGTAATCCATATTTCCTCTAAATAGAGTCATCCATCTTTACTCTATATTGAGTCATCAATCTTTGCTCTATACTGGGTCATTCATCTTTGCCCTATAATGATTCATCCATCTTTGCTCAATTTTGAGTCATCAATCTTTGCTCTGTATTGAGTCATCTTTCTTTGCTAGATGTTGAGTCATCCATCTTTGCACTATATTGAATCATTCATCTTTACTTTGTATTGAGTCATCCATCTTAGCTCTATATTGAGTCAACCATTTTTTCTCTATATTGAGTCATCCGCTTTTGCTTTATATTGAGAGAGCCTTCTTTGCCCCCTATTCAGTCATCCATCTTTGCTCTATGTTGAGTCATCCATTTTTTCTCGTTTTTTGAGTCATCCGTCCTTAACCTATATTGAGTGGTCAATCTTCGCCCTAAAATGAGTCATCCATCTGTGCTATATATAGAGTCATCCATCTTTGCTCATTCTTGAGTTATCCATCTTTGTCCTTTATTGAGTTATCCATTTTTGCTCTATATTGAGTCAACAATCTTTGCTCTATATTGAGTCATCCATCTTTGCTCTATATTGAGTTATCCATCTTTGCTCTATATGGAATCAACAATCCTTGATCTATATTGAGTCATCTTTCTTTGCTCTATATTCAGTCATCAATCTGTGCTCTATATTGAGTCATCTATCTTCGCTTTATTTTGAGTCATCCATCTTTGCTCTATTTGAAATCATCCATCTTTGCTCTATATTGAGTCTTCCATCTTTGCTCTATATTGAATAATCCATCTTTGCTCCATATTGAGTCATCCATCTTTCCTCCATATTGCGTAATCAATCTTTACTCTATATTGAGTCATCAATATTTGCTCTATGTTGAATCATCCATCTTTGCTCTATTTTAAGTCATCCATCTTTGCTCTATATTGAGTCATCCATCTTTGCTCTATATTTAGTCATCGATCTTTGCCCCATAATGAGTCATCCATCTTTGCTCTTTATTGACTCATCCATCTTTGCCCTATCATGAGCCATCCATCTTTGCTCTATGTTGAGACGACCATCTTTGGTCTTTATTGAGTCATCCCTCTTTGCCCTATATTGAGTCATCCATCTTTGCCCCATAGTGACTCATCTATCTTTGCTCTATATTGAGTAATCCATCTTTGCTTTTTATTGAATCATTCATCTTTGCTATAAATTGAGTCAACCCTCTTTGCTCTAAATTGAGTCATCCATCTTTGCTCTATATTGAATCATCCATCTTTGCTCTATATTGAGGAATCAATCTTTGGACCATATTGACTCATCTATCTTTGCTCTATATTGAGTCATCCATCTTTGCTCTGTATTGAGTTATCCATCTTTGCCCTTAATTGAGTAATCCATCTTTGCTCTATAATGACTGATCCATCTTTGCTCTAAAAGGAGTATTCCATTTTTGCTATAAATTCAGTCATCAATCTATGGTCTATAATGAGTCATCCATCTTTGCTCTATACTGAGTCATTCGTCTTTGCCCTTTTTTGAGTCATCCATCTTTGCTCTATATTCAGTCTGCAATCTTTGCTCTATATTGAGTCATCTATCTTTGCTTTACATTGAGTCATCGATCTTTGCTGTACATTGAATCATCCATCTTTGCTCTTTATTGAGTCATCCATGTTTGCTCTAAATTGAGTCATCCCTCTTTGCTCTATATTGAATCATCCATCTTTGCTCTATATTGAGTCATCCACTTTTGCTTTATATTGAGTCATCCATCTTTGCTCCCTATAAAATCATCCATCTTTGCTCTTTGTTGAGTCATTAATCTTTGCTCTTTATTGAGTCATACGTCATTACACATTATTGAGGCATCCATTTTTGCTCTCTATTGAGTCATCCATCTTTGCTCTAATTTGAGTCATCCCTCTAGGCTCTATTATGAGTTGACGATTTTTACTCTTTATCGATTCATCTATCTTTGCTCTATATTCAGTCATCCATCTTTGCTCTATATTGAGTCATCCATCTGTGCTCTTTTTTGAGTCATCCATCTTTGCCCTATATTGAGTCAACCATCTTTGCCCTATATAGAGTCATCAAACTTTGCCCCATATTGAGTCATCAATTTTTGCTCTTTATTGAGTCATCCATCTTTGCCCTATTTTTAGTCATCCATCTTTGCTCTATATTGATTCATCCATCTTTGCTTGAAAAAATATAATCCGTATTTCCTCTAAATTGAGTAATCCATCTTTGCTCTATAGTGAGTCATCCATCTTTGCTCTATATATGAGTCTTCAATCTTTGCCCTATATTGAGTCATCCATCTTTGCTCTCTATTAAGTCATCAATCTTTTCTCTGTATTGAGTCATCCATCTTTGCTTGATATTGAGTCATCAATATTTGCACTATATTGAATCATCCATCTTTGCTCTATATTGAGTCATCCACCTTTGCCCTAAATTGAGTCATCCATCTTTGCTCTACATTGAGTTATCAATCTTTGATCTAAAATAAGTAATCATTTTTTGCCCTAAATTGAGTCATCCATCTTTGTTCTATATTGGGTTATCCATCTTTGCCCTATACTGAGTCATTCATCTTTCCCTATATTCAGTCATCCATCTTTGCTCTATATTGAGGCTGCAATCTTTGCTCTGTTTTGAGTCATCACTCTTTCCTTTTCATTGAGTCAACCATCTTTGTTCTTCATTCAATAATCCATCTTTGCTCTAGATGGAGTCATCCATCTTTGCTCTATATTGAGTCATCCATCTTTGCTCTATGATGAGTCATCAATCTTTGCTCTATATTGAGTCATCCACTTTTGCTTTATATTGAGTCATCAATCTTTGCTCCCTCTTGAGTCATCCATCTGTGCTCTATGTTGAGTCATCCATCTTTGCTCTTTTTTGAGTCATCCATCCTTACTCTATATTAAGTCATCCATCTTTGCTCTTTTATGAGTCATCCATTTTTGCTCTATATGGAGTCATCTATCAAGGCTCTATTACGAGTTATCCATTTTTACTCTTTATTGAATCAACCATCTTTGCTCTATATCGAGTCATCCATCTTTGCTCTATATTGAGTCATCCATCTTTGCTCTTTAATTCAGTCATCCATCTTTCCCCTATATTGAGTCATCCATCTTTGCTCTATTTTGAGTCAACCATCTTTGCCCTTTAATGAGTCATCCATCTTTGCCCCATATTGAGTCATCCCACTTTTCTCTATATTGAATCATCCATCTTTGCTCTATATTGAGTCACCCATATATGCGCTATTTTGAGTCATCCATCTTTGCTCTATATTGAGTCATCGATCTTTACTCTAAAATGAATAATCCATATTTGCTCTAAATTGAGTCGTCCATCTTTGCTCTATATTGAGTCATCCATCTTTGGTCTATACTGAGTCATTCATCTTTGACCTATATTGATTCATCCATCTTTGCTCTGAATTGAGCCATCAATTTTTGCTCTGTATTGAGTCATCAATCTTTGCTTGATATTGAGTCATCCATCTTTGCACTATTCTGAACCATCCATCTTTGCTCTATATAGAGTCATCAATCTTTGCTCTATCTTGGGTGATCCATCTTTGCTCTATATTGAGTCATCCATATTTGCTCTATATTGAGTCATCCACTTTTGCTTTGTATTGAGTCATCTATCTTTGCTCCCTGTTGAGTCATCCATCTTTCCTCTTTGTTGAGTCATCCATCTTTGCTCTATATTGAGTCATCCATCCTTCTTCTATATTGAGTCATCCATCTTTACTCTATATTGAGTTATCGATCTTTACTCTATATTGAGTCATTCATGTTTGCTCATTCTTGAGTTATCCATCTCTTCACTTTATTGAGTTAGCCATCTTTGCTTTATATTGAGTCATCAATCTTTGCTCTATATTGAATCATCCATCTTTGCTCTTTATTGAGTTATCCATCTTTGCTCTATATTGAGAGATCAATCCTTGATCTATAATTAGTCATCGATATTTGCTCTATATTCAGTCATCCATCTGTGCTCTAAATTGAGTCATCTATCTTCGCTCTATTTTAAGTCATCCATCTTTGCTCTATATTGAGTCATCAATCTTTGCTCTTTATTAAGTCATCCATCCTTGCTCTGTATTGAGTCATCCATCTTTGCTCTATATGGAGTCAACCATCTTTGCTCTATATTGAGTCATCAGTCTTTGCTCTAAATTGAGTCATCCATATTTACTCTATTTTGAGTCATCCATCTTTGCTCTATACTGAGTCATCCATCTTTGCCTTATCATGAGACATCCATCTTTGCTTTATATTGAGTCACCCATCTTTGCCCTATATTGAGTCATCCAACTTTGCCACCTATTGAGTCTTCCATCCTACTTCTCTTTTGAGTCATCGATCTTTGCTCTATATTGAGTCATGCATCTTTTCTCTATATGGAGTCATTCAATTTTTTTCTATATTGAGTCAACCATTTTTTCCCTTTATTGAGTAATCCATCTTTGCTCTATTTTGAGTCATCCATCTTTGCTCTATAATGAGTCATCCATCTTTGCCCCATATTTAGTCATCCAACTTTGCTCCAAATTGTGTCATTCATCTTTGCTCTATTTTGAGATATCCATCTTTGCCCTAAATTGAGTCATCAATCCTTGATCTATATTGAGTCATCGATCTTCCCTCTATATTGAGTCATCCATCTGTGCTCTAAATTGAGTCATCTATCTTCGCTCTTTTTTTAGTCATTCATCTTTGCTCTATATTGAGTCATCCATCTTTCCTCTAAATTGAGTCATACATAATTACTCTATTTTGAGTCGTCTATCTTTGATCTCTATTGAGTCATCCATCTTTGCCTTAAATTGAGTCATCCATCTTTGCTTTATATTGAGCCATCCATCTTTGCCCTATATTGAGTTATCCATCTTTGCCCCATGTTGAAACTTCCATCTTTGTTCTTTATTGAGTCATTCGTCTTTGCTCTATTTTGAGGCATCCATCTTTGCCCTAAATTGAGTCATTCATCTTTGCTCTATAATGAGTCATCCATCTTTGCTCTAAAATGATTAATCCATAACTTCTCTAAATTAAGTCATCTTTCTTTGCTCTATATTGAGTCATTAATCTTTGCTCTATACTGAATCATTCATCTTTACCCCATTTTGAGTCATCCATCTTCGCTCTATATTGAGTCCGCAACCTTTGCTCTATATTGTGTCATCCATCTTTGCCTTATATTGAGTCATCAATCTTTGCTCAAATTTGAATCATCCATCTTTGCTCTAAATTGTGTCATCAATCTTTGCTCTATATTGAGTCATCCACTTTTGCTTTATAGTCATCCATCTTTTCTCCCTATTGAGTTATTCTTCTTTGCTCTATCTTGACTCATCTATGTTTACTTATTATGAATCATCCATCATTTCTCTATATTGAGTCATCCATCTTTGCTCTATGTTGAGTCATCCTTCTTTGCTCTATATTGAGTAAACCATCTTTGCTCAATATTGAGCCATCCATCTTTGCTCTATATTGAGTCATCTATCTTTGCTCTATTTTGAGTCATCCATCTTTCCTCAATATTGAGCGATCCATCTTTGCCCTATATTGAGTCATCCATCTTTGCTCTATTTTAAGTCATCAATCTTTGCTCTATATTGAGTCATCCATTTTTGCCCTATGTTAAGTTATCCATCTTTGCTCTATATTGAGTAATCCATGTTTGCTCTATATTGAGTCATCCATCTTTGCTCTGTATTGAGTCATCCTTTTTTGCTCTATATTTAATCAACCATGTTTCCTCTGATTTGAGTCATCCATCTTTGCTCTATCTTGCGTAATCCATCTTTGCTCCATTCTGAGTCATCGATCTTTCCTCTATTTTGAGTTATCCATCTTTGGTCTATTATTAGTCATCCATCTTTGCTCTATCTTGATTTATCCATCTTTGCCCTTTATTGAGTCATCTATCTTTGCCCTATATTGAGTCATCCATCTTTGCCCTATATCTAGTCATCCATCTTTGTTCTACCTTGAGTCATCCATCTTTGCGCTATATTTAGTCATCCATCTTTGCTCTACTTTGAGTCATCCATGTTTGCTCTAGATGGAGTAATCCATCTTTATTCTATAATGAGTCATCCATCTTTGCTCTATATTGAGTCATCCATCTTTGCTCTATATTGAGTCATCCATCTTTGCACTATCATGAATCATCAATCTTTGGTCTATATTGGGTCATCCATCTTTGCTCTTTCTTGAGTAATCCATCTTTGCTGTATATTGAGTCATCAATCTTTGCTGTATTTTGAGTAATCCATCTTTGGTCTTTAGTGAGTCATCCATCTTTGCTCTATTATGAGTCATCCATCTTTGCCCTATATTGAGTCATCCATCTTTGCTCTATATTGAGTCTTCAATCTTTGCTCTACATTGAGTCATCCCTCTATGCTCATTTTTGAGTCATCCATCTTTGCTCTACATTGATTCATCCAACTTTGCTCTATTATGAGTCATCCATCTTTGCTCAATATTGAGTCATCCATCTTTGCTCTATATTGAGTCATCTATCTTTGCTCTAAATTGAGTAATCCATCTTTGGTCAATATTGAGTCATCCATCTTTGCCCTATATTGAGTCATCAATGTTTGCTCTATTTTAAGTCATCCATCTTTGCTCTATATTGAGTCATTTATCTTTGCCCTATATTGAGTCATCCATTTTTGCTCTATATTGAGTCATCCATCCCTCCTCTATATTGGGTCATCCCTCTTTCCTCTATATTGAGTCATCCAACTTTGCTATGATGAGTCATCCATCTTTGCTCTACCATGAGTCATCAATCCTTGCTCTATATTGAGTCATCCATCTTTTCCCTATCATGAGTTATCCATCTTTGCCCTTTATTGAGTCATCTAGCTTTGCCTTATCTGGAGTCATCCATCTTTGCCCTACATTGAGTCATCCATCTTTGCTCTTCTTTGAGTCATCCATCTTTGCTCTACATTGAGTCATCCATCTTTGCTCTTCTTTGAGTCATCCATCTTTGCTCTACATTTAGTCATCCATCTTTGCTCTATATTGAGTCAACCATCTTTGCTCTATATTGAGTCGTCCATATTTGCCCTATATTGAGTCATCCATCTTTGCTCTATATTGAGTCATCCATCTTTGCTCTACATTGAGTCAACCATCTTTCCTCTATATTGAGTCGTCAATTTTTGGTCTATTTGGAACCATGCGACTTTGCTCTATATTGAGTTATCCATCTTTGCCTTATATTGAATCATCCATGTTTGCTCTATATTGAGTTATCCGTCTTTGCCCTATATTGAGTCATCAATCTTTGCTCTTTAATGAGTCATCCACCTTTGCTCTATATTGAGTCATCCATCTTCGCTCTATATTGATTTATCCATCTTTGCTCTATTGTGAGTCATCCATCTTTGCTCTAAATTGAGGTATCCATCTTTGCTCTATGTTGAGTCATCCATCTTTGCTCTATTATGAGTCATCCATCTTTGCTCTACATTGAGTCATCCATCTTTGCTCTATATTGAGTCTTCATTCTTTGCTCTACATTGAGTCATCCCTCTATGCTCATTTTTGAGTCATCCATCTTTGCTCTACATTGATTCATCCAATCCTGCTCTATATTGAGGAATCCATATTTGCTCTATATTGAGTCATCCATCTTTGCTCTATATTGAGTCATCCATCTTTGCTCTATCTTGACTCATCTATCTTTACTTATAATGAATCATCCATCTTTCCTCTATATTGAGTAATCCAGCTTTGCTCTATATTGAGTCATCCTTCTTTGCTCTATACTGAGTAAACCATGTTTGCTCAATATTGAGTTATCCATCTTTGCCGCATAATGAGTCATCCATCTTTGCTCTATAATGACTCATCCCTCTTTGCTCTATATTGAGTCATCCAACTTTGCTATGATGACTCATCCATCTTTGCTCTACATTGAGTCATCCATCCTTGCTCTATATTGAGTCATCCATCTTTTCCCTATCTTGAGTTATCCATCTTTGCCCTTTATTGAGGCATCTAGCTTTGCCCTATATTGAGTCATCCATCTTTGCCCCATATTGAGTTATCCATCTTTCCTCTACATTGAGTCAACCATCTTTCGTCTATATTGAGTCATCCATTTTTGGTCTATTTGGAGACATCAAACTTTGCTCTATATAGAGTTATCCATCTGTGCTCTATGTTGAGTCATCCATCTTTTCTCTATTATGAGTCAGCCATCTTTTTCCTATGTTGAGTCATCTGTCTTTGCTCAGCATTGAGTCATCCATCTTTGCTCTATATTGCGTAATCCATTTTTTCTCTCTATTGAGTCATCCATCTTTGCTCTACATTGAGTCAACCATCTTTCCTCTATATTGAGTCATCCATCTTTTGTCTATTTGGAGCCATCCATCTTTGCTCTATGTTGAGTTATCCATCTTTGCCCTATATTGAGTCATCCATGTTTGGTATATTTTGAGTCATCCATCTTCTCCCTATGTTTAGTCATCAATCTTTGCTCTATAATGAGTCATCCATCTTTGCTCTATACTGAGTCATCCATCTTCGCTCTATATTGATTTATCCATCTTTGCTCTATATTGAGTCATCCATCTTTGCTCTATATTGAGTCATCAATCTTTGCTCTTTATTTAGTCATCCATCTTTCCTCTTTATTGAGTCATCCATCTTTGCTCTATTTTGAGTCATCCATCTTCGCTTTATACTGAGTCATCCATCTTTTCTCTATATTGAGTCATCCATCTTTGCTCTTTATTGAGTCATCCATCTTTGCTCTATATTGAGTCATCCATCTTTGCTCTACTTTGAGTCATCCTTCTTTGCCCTATATTGAGTCATCTATCTTTGCTCTATATTGAGTCGTCAATCTTTCCTCTAAATGACTCATCCATCTTTGCTCTATATTGACTCATCGAACTTTGCTCTATAATGAGTCATCAAACTTTGCTCTTTATTGAGTCATCCATCTTTGCTCTAGATTGAGTGATCGATATTTCCTCTATATTGAGTTACCCATCTTTGCGTTTTTATGAGTCATCGATCTTTGCTCTAAATTGAGTCATCCATCTTTGCTCTATATAGAGTCATCCAACTTTGCTCTATATAGAGTCATCCATCTTTGGTCTTTAATGAGTCATCCATCTTTTCCCTTGTTGAGTCATCCATGTTTGATCTATATTTAGTTATCCGTCTTTGCTCTGTATTGAATCATCCATCTTTCCTCTATTATGAGTCATCTATCTTTGCTCTATATTGAGTCATCCATCTTTGCTCTGTATTTAGTCATCCATCTTTGCCCTATATTGAGTCATCCATCTTTGCTCTCTTTTGAGTTATCCATCTTTGCTCTATATTGAGTCATCCATCTTTGCCCTATATTTAGTCATCCGTCTTTGCTCTACATTGAGTCATCCATCTTTACTCCGTATTGAGTCATCCGTCTTTGGTCTATATTGAGTCATCCATCTTTGCTCTATACTGAGTCATTCTTCTTTGCTCTATTATGAGTCATCCATCTTTGCTCATTTTTGAATCATCCATCTTTGCTCTATATTTAGTCGTCCATCTTTACTCCATATTGAGTCATTCATCTTTGCTTTATGTAGAATCATCCATTTTTGCTCTATATTGAGTCATCCATCTTTGCTCTATATTGAGTCATCCAACTTTACGCTATTATGAGTCTTCCATCTTTACTCTTTATTGGGTCATCCAAATTTTCTCTGTATTGAATGATCCATCTTTGGTCTATATTAAGTCATCCATCTTTGCTCTGTATTGAGTCAACCATCTTTGCTCTACATTGAGTGATCCATCTTTGCTCAATTATGCGTTATCAGTCTTTTCTCTTTATTGAGTCATGCATCTTTGCCCTGTATTGAGTTATTCATCCTTGCTCTATATTGAGTCATCCATCCTTGCTCTATAATGAGTCATTCATCTTTGCCCTTGATGGAGTCAACCATCTTTGCTCTATATTGAGTCATCCATCTTTCTCTATATTGAGTCATCCATCTTTGCTCTGTATTGAATTTTCCATCTTTGCTCTATATTGAGTCATCCATCTTTGTTCTATATTGAGTCATTCATCTTTGCTCTATATTGAGTGATCCATTTTTGCTCTATATTGAGTAATCCATCTTCGCTCTGTATTGAATCATCCATCTTTCCTCTGTACTAAGTCATCCATGTTTGGTCTATGTTGAGTCAACAATATTTGCCCTATTTTTAGTAATCCATCTTTGCCCTATATTGTGTCATCCATCTTTGCTCTATATGGAGTCATCCACCTTTGCTCAATTATGAGTTATCCGTCTTTGCTCTATTATGAGTCATCCATCTTTGCCCTATATTGAATCATCCATCTTTGCTCTTTATTGAATCATCCATACTTGCTCTATATTGAGTCATCCATCTTTGCTCTGTATGGAGTCATCCATCTTTGCTCTATATTGAGTCATCCATGTTTGCTCTATGATGACTCATCCATCTTTGCTCTATGATGAGTCATCCATCTTTGCGCTATTTTGAGTCATCCGTCTTTGCTCTACATTGAGTCATCCATCTTTGCTCTATATTGAGTCATCCATCTTTGCCCTATATTGAGTCATCCATCTTTGCTCTGTATTGAATCATCCATCTTTGCTCTGTATTAAGTCGTCCATCTTTGCTCTATTTGAGTCAACCATTTTTGCCCTTTAGTTTGTAATCGATCTTTGCCCTCTATTGAGTCATCCATCTTTGCTCTCTATTGAGTCTACCATCTTTGCTCAATGATGAGTTATCCGTCTTTGCTCTATTTTGAGTTATCCAACTTTCCCCTATGTTTAGTCATCCATCTTTGCTCTATATTGAATCATCCATCCTTGCTCTATATTGAGTCATCAATCTTTGCTCTATATGGAGTTATCTCTCTTTGCTCTATATTGAGTCATCCATCTTTGCTCTATATTGATACATCCACCTTTGCTCTTTATGGAGTCATCAATCTTTGCCCTATCTTGAATCATCAATCTTTGGTCTATAATGAGTCATCCATCTTTGCTCTATCTTGAGTAATGCATCCTTGCTCTATACTGAGTCATCCATCTTTCCTCTATTTGGAGTTATCCATCTTTGTTCTATTATGAGTCATCCATCTTTGCCCTATCTTGAATCATTAATCTTTGGTCTATAATGAGTCATCCATCTTTGCTCTATCTTGAGTAATGCATCTTTGCTCCATACTAAGTCATTCATCTTTCCTCTATTTTGAGTTATCCATCTATGCTCTATTATGAGGCATCTATCTAAGCTCTATATTGAGTCATCCATCTTTGCTCTATATTTAATCATCCACCTTTGCTCTAAATTGGGTCATCCATCTTTGCTGTGTATGGAGTCATCAATCTTTGCTGTATTTTGAGTAATCCATCTTTGGTCTTTAGTGAGTCATCCATCTTTGCTATATATTTAGTCATCGATCTTTCCTCTATTTTGAGTTATCCATCTTTGCTCTATATTGAGTCATCCATCTTTTCCCAATATTGAGTCATCCATCTTTGCTCTACTTTGAGACATCTATCTTTGCTCTAAATTGAGTTATCCATCTTTACTCAATATTGAGTCATCTATCTTTGCCCTAAATTGAGACATCAATCTTTGCTCTATTTTAAGTCATCCATCTTTACTCTATATTGAGTCATCCATCTTTGCTCTATATTGAGTCATCCATCTTTGCTCCATATGGAGTCCTCCATCTTTGCTCTATATTGAGTCATCCCTCTTTGCTCTATACTTAGTCATCCATCTTTGCTATGATGAGTCATCCAATTTTGCTCTACATTGAGTCATCCATCTTTTCCTTATCTTGAGTTATCCATCTTTGCCCTTTATTGAGTCATCTAGCTTTGCCCTATATTGAGTCATTCATCTTTGCCCTATATTGAGTCATCCATCTTTGCTCTATATTGAGTCATCCATCTTTGATCTATATTTAGTCATCCATCTTTGCTCTATATTGAGTCATCCATCTTTGCTCTATATTGAGTCGTCCATCTTTCCTCTATATTGAGTCATCCATCTTTGCTCTATATTGAGTCATCCATCTTTGCTCTACATTGAGACAACCATCTTTCCTCTATATTGAGTCATCCATTTTCGGTCTGTTTGGAGCCATCCATATTTGCTCTATATTGAGTTATCCATCTTTGCCCTATATTGAGTCATCAATCCTTGCTCGAAAATGAGTCATCCATCTTTGCTCTATATTTGAGTCATCCATCTTCTCTCTATATTGATTTATCCATTTTTGCTCTATATTGAGGTATCCATCTTTGCTCTTTTATTGAGTTATCCATCTTTGCTCTATGTTGAGTCATCCATCTTTTCTCTATTATGAATCAGCCATCTTTTCCCTATGTTGAGTCATCAATCTTTGCTCTACATTGACTCATCCATCTTTGCTCTATTTTGAGTTATCCATTTTTCCTCTTTATTGAGTCAACCATCTTTTCCTTAAATTGAGTCACCCATCTTTTCTCTATATTGAGTCATCCTTCTTTGCCCTATATTGAGTCATCCATCTTTTCTCTATATTGAGTCATCAATCTTTCCTCTATATTGAGTCATCCATCTTTGCCCTGTCTTCAATCATCAATCTTTGGTCTATTTTGAGTCATCCATCTTTGCTCTATCTTGCGTAATCCACCTTTGCTCTATACTGAGTCATCGATCCTTCCTCTAATTTGAGTTATCCATCTTTGCTCTATTATGAGTCATCCATCTTTGCTCGATTTTGAAGTATCCATCTTTGCCCTTTATTGAGTCATCTATCTTTGCTCTATATTGAGCCATCCATCTTTGCCCTATATTTAGTCATCCATCTTTGTTCTATCTTGAATCATCTATCTTTGCTCTATACTGAGCCATCCATTTTTGCTCTATATTGAGGAGTCCATCTTTGTTCTATATTGAGTCATCCATCTTTACTCTATATTGAGTCATCCATCTTTGCTCTATATTGAGTCATCCATCTTTGCCCTATCTTGAATCATCAATCTTTGGTCTATAGTGAGTCATCCATCTTTGTTCTATCTTGAGTAATCCATCTTTGCTCTATACTGAGTCATCGATCTGTCCTCTATTTTGAGTTATCCATCTTTGCTCCATTATGAGTCATCCATCTTTCCTCTATATTGAGTCATCCATCTTTGCTCTGTATTTAATCATCCGTCTTTACTCTATATTGAGTCATCCATCTTTGCTATATATTAAGTCATCCATCTTTGCTGTTTTATGAGTAATCCATCTTTGGTCTTTAGTGAGTCATCCATCTTTGCCCTATACTGAGTCATCGATCTTTCCTCTATTTTGAGTTATCCATCTTTGCTTTTTTATGAGTCATCCATCTTTGCTCTATATTGAGTCATCCTTCTTTGCCCTATATTGAGTCATCCATCTTTTCTCTATATTGAGTCATCAATCTTTCCTCTATATTGAGTCATCCATCTTTGCCCTATCTTGAATCATCAATCTTTGGTCTATTTTGAGTCATCCATCTTTACTCTATCTTGCGTAATCCATCTTTGCTCTATACTGAGTCAAGGATCCTTCCTCTAATTTGAGTTATCGATCTTTGCTCTATTATGAGTCATCCATCTTTGCTCTATCTTGAAGTATCCATCTTTGCCCTTTATTGAGTTATCCATCTTTGCCCTATATGTAGTCATCCAACTTTGTTCTAATTTGAATCATCCATCTTTGCTCTATATTGAGCCATCCATTTTTGCTCTATATTGAGTAATCCATCTTTGCTCTATATTTAATCATCCGTCTTTGCTCTATATTGGGTCATCCATCTTTGCTGTATATTAAGTCATCCATCTTTGCTGTATTATGAGTAATCCATCTTTGGTCTTTAGTGAGTCATCCATCTTTGCCCTATACTAAGTCATCGATCTTTCCTCTATTTTGAGTTATCCATCTTTGCTCTATTATGAGTCATCCATCTTTGCTCAATTTTGAGTCATACTTCTTTGCTCTATTTTCAGTCATCTATCTTTGCTCTATATTGAGTCATCCATCTTTGCTCAATATTGAGTCATCCATCTTTGCCCTATATTGAGTCATCCATCTTTGCTCTATTTTAAGTCATCCATCTTTGCTCTATATTGAGTCATCCCTCTTTGCTCTATATTGAGTGATCCATCTTTGCTCTATAATGAGTCTTCCTTATTTGCTCTACATTCAGTCATCCATCCTTGCTCTATATTGAGTAATCCATCTTTGCTCTATATTGAGTTATCCATCTTTGCTCTATATTGAGTCATCCATCTGTTCCCTATCTTGAGTTATCCATTTTTGCCCTTTATTGGGTCATCTAGCTTTGCCCTATATTGAGTCATCCTTCTTTGCTCAATATTGAGTCATCCATCTTTGCTCTATATTGAGTCATCCATCTTTGCTCTAAATTTAGTCATCCATCTTTGCTCTTTTATGAGTCATCCATCTTTGCTCTATGTTGAGTCGTCCATCTTTGCTTTATATTGAGTCATCCATCTTTGCCCTGTATTGAGTCATCCATCTTTGCTCTACCCTGAGTCAACCATCTTTCCTCTTTTTAGAGTCATTCATCTTTGGTCTGTTTGGAGCCATCAATCTTTGCTCTATATTGAGTTATCCATCTTTGCCCTATATTGAGTCATCCATGTTTGCTCTATATTGATTTATCCATCTTTGCCCTATATTGAGTCATCAATCTTTGCTCTATAATGAGTCATCCATCTTTGCTCTATATTGAGTCATCCATCTTCGCTCTATATTCAGTGATCCATTTTTGCTCTATGTTGAGTCATCCATCTTTGCTCTATATTGAGTTATCCAATTTTGCTCAATGTTGAGCCATCCACCTTTGCTCTATTATGAGTCAGCCATCTTTTCCCTATGTTGAGTCATCAATCTTTGCTCTACACTGAGTCATCCATCTTTGCTCTTTATTGAGTTATCCATTTTTGCTCTATATTGAGTCATCCATCTTTTCCATGAATTGAGTCATCGAACTTTGCTCTATATTGAGTCATCCTTCTTTGCGCTATATTGAGTCATCCATCTTTGCCCTATATTGAGTCATCAATCTTTCCTCTAAATGACTCATCCATCTTTGCTCTATATTGACTCATCCAACTTTGCTCTATATTGAGTCATCCAACTTTGCTCTTTTATGAGTCATCCATCTTTGCTCTAGATTGAGTCATCGATCTTTCCTCTATTTTGAGTTATCCATCTTTGCTCTTTCATGAGTCATCCAACTTTGCTCTATATTGAGTCATCCATCTTTGGTCTTTAGTGATTCATCCATCTTTGCCCTATATTGAGTCATCCATATTTGCTCTATATTTAGTTATCCATCTTTGCTCGGTATTGAGTAATCCATCTTTCCTCTATTTTGTGTTATTCATCTTTGCCCTATATTGAGTCTTCCATCTTTGTTCTATATTGGGTCATCCATCTTTCCTCTATATTGGATCATCCATCTTTGGTCTATATTGAGTCATCCATCTTTGCTCTATATTGAGTCATCCATCTTTGCCCTATATTGAGTCATCCATCTTTGCTCTATTTTGAGTTATCCATCTTTGCTCTATATTGAGTCATCCATCTTTGCCCTATATTTAGTCATCCATCTTTGCTCTACATTGAGTCATGAATCTTTACTCTATTATGAGTCTTCCGTCTTTGCTCTTTATTGAGTCATCCATCTTTGCTCTATACTTAGTCATCCTTCTTTTCTCTATCATGAGTCATCCATCTTTGCTCATTTTGGAATCATCCATCTTTGCTCTATATTGAGTCATCCATCTTTGCTCCATATTGAGTAATCCATCTTTGCTTTATGTTGAATCATCCATCTTTGCTCTATATTGAGTCATCCATCTTTGCTCTATATTGAGACATCCAAATTTGCTCTATATTGAGTCATCCATCTTTGCTCTTTTTTGGGTCATCCATATTTGCTCTGTATTGAATCATCCATCTTTGCTCTAAATTAAGTTATCCATCTTTGCTCTATATTGAGTCAACCATCTTTGCTCTACATTGAGTGATCCATCTTTGCTCAATTAATAGTTATCCGTCTTTGCTCTATATTGAGTCATGCATCTTTGCTCTATATTGAGTCATCCATCCTTGCTCTATATTGAGTCATCCATCCTTGCTCTATATTGAATCATCCATCTTTGACCTTGATGGAGTCAACCATCTTTGCTCTATATTGAGTCATCCATTTTTGGTCTATATTGAGTCATCCATTTTTGCTCTGTATTGAATGATCCATCTTTGCTCTATAATGAGTCATCCATCTTTGTTCTATATTTAGTCAATCGTCTTTGCTTTATATTGAGTGATCCATCTTTGCTCTATATTGAGTCATCCATCTTCGCTCTGTATTGAATCATCCATCTTTGCTCTGTATGAAGTCATCCATGTTTGGTCTATATTGAGTCAACCATATTTGCCCTATATTTAGTAATCCATCTTTGCCCTATATTGTGTCATCCATCTTTTCTCTATATAGAGTCATCCATCTTTGCTCAATTATGAGTTATCCGTCTTTGCTCTATTATGAGTCATCCATCTTTGCCCTATATTGAATCTGCCATCTTTGCTCTATATTGAATCATCCAACCTTGCTCTATATTGAGTC
>JAOWAR010165860.1:0-10157 GCA_028571005.1 Clathrina lutea
CGAAGCTGGCTGAAAGTTTGGTCAGTGATGTTCACGACGGGCAGGCGGAATTTATGAATCGGCGGAAGCTATGATGGTCAATGAGTCTACGTGCGGTCATTTCGGCACTACTGTGACGTAATAAGTATTAGCGAAGGAGAACTCACACGTCACGGTATCGGTCAGCTTCGGCCAATCGATATGCGTTCCATGTAAAAGACCCGACATCAAATCATAGGCACGATCTTATCGAACCGTAATGCAGCCATAACAAACTACACAAACTGGCCGATACTACCGTGAGCTGTTCTTATTTTCCCGGGCACTTCGAACACATATCATGTATGGCCGAAACTTCCGCCCATAAACGGGCACACGGAACATTTGGCTTGACGCGCACGCGAAGCCTTGGAGAAAGGCGCAGTCTTTGGCATTTTGATGCTATTGAAAAGTGCGATTTTTGCGATTTCCCATTCAAGTCTACACTTGAATGAGGCAATTGAAACCGCCTGCGATCGTAAACAGATTCGCCCCTTTACTCCCATACTTTATCTCGATAGTACATGCATGCGATTCAAGCGATGGAAAATGATTCCGTCGTCTTCTTCCAGAAAAGGTTGCGATACACGCGATCAACGCGAGAGGCGCGATCGAAACTGTCTGCTTAATTTTCAAGTCCAGAGACGGGTGCCATACACGCGAGGAACACGATCGAAATTCACTGAGGTTGGTTTTCTTCCAGAAAAGGGTGCGATACACGCCATACACGCGAGAGGCGCGATCGAAGCTGTCTGCTCAATTTTCTAAGTCCAGAGACGAGTGCGATTCACGCGAGGAACACGATCGAATTTCACTGAGTTTGTTTATCTTCCACCAAAGGTTGCGATAAACGCTATACACGCGAGAGGCGCAATCGAAACTGTCTGTTCAACTTTCTAAGTCCAGAGGTGCTATACACGTGAGGCACGCGATCGAAAGTCACCTAGGTTGTTCGAACTTCTACCAGAAAAGAGTGACGATGAGGAATTGGTTTAGTGTGATCTCTGAACACTGAACCAACCCCTAACCTAACCCCTAAGCATTAAACTAATCCCTAATCTAACCCCTAAACACTGAACTAACCCTTGAGGTAACCCTTTAACTTTGAATTTACCCCTAAGCTAATCCCTTAACGCTGAACTAACCCCTAGCTTGGGATATCTGTGGTGTATGATCATCCTTTAGTTTTAATCCAAGATATCCCGCGCCCAAACGAGGTCTAATCCTCCTCAAGCCCTAGCGCCTGCAGAGCTACCTGACGCGGGCACATATGCATCGATCCGCCAGTCGTGCGCCTTCGGGGCCGACAACGCCGATCGATCTGTCCGGTGGATATCTCTTCAGCGCCGCGGGTGAGTGTATACACAGGTCGGCCTTCGGCCTCTAGCAAAAGGTGAAGGCCTCAACGATTTCGCTACATGTGTATCTATTGAACAACAGGCCGGTCTCTTTTGAGGGACAAGTTTTGACACATCTGCTGACGATGAGGAATTGGTTTAGTCCGATCCCTGAACACTAAACTAACCCCTAACCCAATCCCTAAACACTGAACTGACACCTAACCTAACCCCTAAATATACTGAAGTACCTCCTAACCTAACCCCTAAACACTGAACTAACTCCTAACCTAACCCCTAAACACTGAAATAACCCCTGACCTAACCCCTTTACTTTGAAACTGATTCCTAATCGCTGAACTAACCCTAAGATCTAACCCCTTTACTTTGAAACTAATTCCTAATCGCTGAACTAACCCTAAGCTCGATCCGTCGATTGAAGTGCGCTGCCAAGGGTAGCACCATTCGAATGTACGAAAATCGTGCAGTGCTGTCCTGAATCGCCAGTGCGCGGCAGTCAAGAGAATAATGGTTGGGAGTGAGTGTTACAGCGAGCACATTGGCGACGAACACAAGGCCATTGTCGTTGAGCTGCCTCAAGTGAACGGCGAGGAGATCACTCGAGATGAATGTAACGTTTTCTTGAGAATGAAGATCTTTCTGTGTAGGCTAGTTGGCTGGAAGAAGTAGAAGAAAGTCATGAAATTTTATGACACAGCCGAAGGCCTTATCGCTGCAGTGCGTCCATGCGGGGTGGCGGTGAACTTAGCCGAAATGTTCACGTGCCATCACCCAGCCAAGCGTACTTATTTCTGTTATTCACACTCGCAATAAGGTCGAGTGATTTTGAGGAGGTGAAGTTCCTTCGTTACGACAGGGCCGGGGCTGTGACTTGGAGCCGTTCTTGACCAAGATGGCAAGCAAAGGGAGGGATCTGGCAAGGCGCTTGGGCGAGCATTATCGTTCTTTGGGGGGACAGGTTCCGCGTCAAGACTCACAGCGAGCCGGCTTGCACGGCTGGCAAGGAAGCCTGCAAATACCATCCCGACTTGCCGCTTTTCAGCGAGATGTCCGGTGCTAACACGGAATGTGCCGAGCAGGCATTAATATTTTGCCAGGCTTGGTCGATTTAAGCATGCCACGAAGCTAATGTGGAAGATTTGTTTCTTCTATGTATCGTCGTGAATGAGAAGAACATCGAAGTCAAAAACAAGAGCAAGGCAATCGAGCTTTCTTCGTGAGTCCTGCAATAACGATCATGATATAAAAATCCATGGTACCACTCAATCTACCTTCTATAATTTGCATGCCTTCTTCTCCTCTAGATCTCATGTCTGTCTGCTAATCGGCCTTGCTTACAGTAACTTTGCATACGATATTGCGGTAAAACGTTTGAACAAATAAATGTCTCACTGCCCTGGGCGAAAGCACAGCTGCACTTCCAAACTGAAGAGTTCGATGATAGTAATGGTTAAGTGCAGTTCTTCATGAGAGTTTCATTCGAAGAAAGGAAAGTTCTGGGAGGGCTGAAGACGAAAAGTTCGGAAGAAGATAGAGGGGGGGGGGGAGTAAAGGCGTGCTCACGCCAGGTTTTCTTTGACGTAAACTTAGCTCCCGTGCGAGCGTCGCCCTCGTAACCGTCAAAGTTGCCATGTTAACGGTCACGTGAGCTTGAAACGTACGGTAAACGTGGGAAAACGTAGACATGGCCGGAGGGGGATCAAGAGGAAAACGTGGATAAACGTGGCAATGGTAGCGCGCTCAATCGTTATTTTTGGCTAGGATGTGAGGTATTTATTACGCAAAATGCAAAAGCATACAAAATGAAAGACATCCAAAGCAGTGCAATGGAAGACAAGACAGGGCTACAACAGACTACACAAGCTGACAAACACTATTACTCCTACTAGTAAGCATAAGAGCCTGGAAGAAAGCAGATGCAGTGAATTTCGATCGCGTGCCTCGCGTGTATCTCACCCGTCTCTGGACTAAGAAGAATGAGCAGCAGGGTGCGATTGAGCTCAAGCGCACTCGCGCGTGTCGTAATTCTCAATAGCTTTGATTGATTTCAATCGCACTCGCGCGTCTTGAAAATTTCAAATGCAGGGTGCGACTGAGTTCAATCGCAATCGCGCGTATCGCATTTTCAATCGCAAAGTGCGATGTTTCCGCCATGTCTGCGCTTTACAAGTTTTGAGTGTGGCCAGTTACACACGGAACTTGGGGGTTCGGCTGAAAAACACACGGATCGATATCTGTTACCCACGCTGATAGGAATCATATCGAAACCGAGTTACTGGATGCAACTTGCTCATCGCTATTACAGAAACTGGGATCGATTGACCAGGCCAAAACTCACCTTCAGGTTGACAGAAAAGCTTCTGCCTACTTTGCTCGAATCCGTCAGGGTGGCTGCTGGGCAACTGACGGGATCAGTCCGAGAAATCCCTAGATCCAGGGATAGCAATAACTATGGCAACAGTCATGAATTTTAGCGCGCTTGGCCGCGCTTTCCGTTCGATTTTGGCCTTGCGCTTGTTCCGATGTTCATGTATGTATCGTCATGATCATCGATCGGTTTCCGCTCCGCCGATCCAGCGGCGATCGAGACTATCCAGATTTGTGTTCCTTTCTTCCTCTTTCTACGGTATGGACAATGCTAAAGGAAGTAGTGAGAGCCATCAAACAAACTTCTTTTTTCTCCATTCCCGATTGGCACAGATCGACCGCATTCGAACCGGCGACGGTGGATTGGTCTGAGCAATTGACACCGGGATTTCCGTTCGGCTTGGCGCCGTTTCGTCGCAGGTTCGAATCCGGTCTGTACCAATCGGAATGGAGAAAAAATAAATGTGCTTGATGGTTCGATTTTTTCCCGGAGATGTTCAGTTTCATTAAGTAGTGAGAGAGAAAAATGTTCAACCTCGCAGCCGATAAAAGTAAGGTGCTTTTCGTGACGACTCCAAGCGGCGGTACGGTCGAGCTCTGGAAGCCGGCAAGCGCGTCGTCGAGGACTCCAGAAAAAATATTGTTCTTTCAGCCACAGCTTTTAGTCAATCCATTCTCAGTTCAATGTAAGTCACATTTTCCTCCAAATTCAAATAAACTAAATTTCTTTTCTTTCTCATTCAATCAAAGACTTTTTCTAATTCAATCAAATTAAGTCTTCTCTCCCGAGTCAACATCGGACCTCCAATGCGACAAGATCTGCAAATAGAATAAACGGGACTTCCTCCCAACTCAGACAAAAAAGAAAGAAGCGCCTTGCTGCAAAGCGTGTCCTTCTTGCTATCGTCGCTAGAGCCCCATTCGCCGTGAAAAGGACGCCCGCAATGAAAAGTGTATTTGCTAGACGAACGAGTTCTTCTCGAACTCACATCTCAAAAAAGACACAGTAGATTTCTAAATCCTACGGCAAAAAAAAGATAATGAACTTCGCTGCAAGATAATCCGTGTCACTGCTGTACTCCGGTGGATCGGCCTGCATAAACCCAAACGTTGAGCCAACTCATCCACAAGGCACATTAGCCAAAAAACAAGAACATAAAAGAATGCTTCTCCCATTGGCTTGTGTACATGGGCATGTCAGACGCCATAATATTCCATGGTAACAGGTCCGTCCCTAGATCTAGGAATATCTCAGACTGGGGAATACTGGCTCGAACGCGTCTGGCTCAGCTGGCGTGCCAAAGATACAGTCTGCTACGTAAATCCGGGCCGGGTGTCACTGGGACGATTCTGTCCATTTCATTGTCCAGTGACCATTCGCCAAACGACGGCTTTCCTGACCGGGGGCGATCAGTGTTTCTCCGGCGCGCCTCTTGCAAGGGCGGAATAATTGTTCTCTCTTGTGGAAGAGAAACGCTCGCGTAACTAATGCTCCTGCCACACTCTGGAAGGGCTCTTTGACACCCTAAATAGATTGTGGGTACGTCAGAAGCTCCGCACCGGAAAGTCGTATACCACTTTGCAGTGGCAATCCGGAAACATATGTTCACGATTTTGTACATAAAGTAGCTGAAACGCTGGAGCCAAGAATCGAATTCCGCTAGCAAAGAATCGAATTCCGCCAGCAAAGAATCGAGTTCCTCCGGCACGGGGGAGGACGAGAGTCCTTGGAGCGGGAAAAGATTGGTCCGGGTCCATTTTCGGACGTAGATTCGTTCAAAAAAGTTGTGAAGTAATCCACCGCTTGCCACTGATGTAACAAACGACCAAGTCCAATGAAGCAAACGGCCAAGAGAGCGAACGAGAGCCTCGGCCTTGAAGCCGGTTTTTTTTAACCAGCGGATTGGTCTGGCAGTTGCGACCGCGACTCTCGTCTGGCTGGTGCTTTGCCGCGCAGGTCGGGATTCGGTATCTATCTTTCCTTTTTCCGAGGCTCTCGTTTACTTACCTATGCTTTCTGACCAAGAGAGCGTTTGTCGCAGCTGTTGAAGGGGTTCGACCGCTACCGGAAATCTTGTCACGTGAATGTTTCGATGGCATTGGTTAATTAACGTAAGAGAAGCCATGCCGTGGAAATACGAATACAGGCCCCAGAGGGCAATGGATATGAATACTGCCCACTGGTAACTAGGTTTTTATCCGCTGGTAATCGCCTTTTTGCCCGCTGGTAATCAGCTTTTTGCCTGCTTTTTTTTCTTTTTTTCTTTTTTTTTTTTGGCAATGGCGTGTCAGTCAACGTTCAATCTGTACATGTTATTTGAACTTGAGCGGGAACGGATCAACGGATCCGGCAATAATTAAAAAAGGCTCGATTCGCAACCCGTGAGTGAGGGACCTCGATTGAGGGAGCTTGACGAGAGGGATCGGAACAGCGTTCCTGCAAGCAAGCACACGTACTGGTACATGTAAGTGCACTGAGACACACAGGAGAGCCGGCCTTCTGCTGTACGAAGGCAGCGTACCGCAGCCATTCTCGACGAAGGTGATCTTGATGAGGTTCACATGGCCCTTGGAACTACTACGCTGGAGGAAGTGAAAAGTTTTTGAGCAGCCGACAAGTCATAAAGAAGCCCATCGTGTCCCGTCGGCTTTGCTGCATCCGCCTTTACCGGGTGTGCTATAAATTTTTCGTTTTCTTCTTAATTGTTTACGTTGCTTTTTATGCTCTCTTTTTTTTTGATGAAATGAAGACGCATGTCAACAGAAAATGATGAAAAAAAATAATACGAAGGTGTGGTTGCAGGTGGGAATGACAATACGAACGCCTCGTATTTGGGCAAAACCACTCTCATCCCGGCAGTCTTGCCCTCATACTCGGGTAGTATTGTCTATATACAACCGGAATACGAGGCGTTCGTATTGTCCTTCCCACATGCAACCACACATTCCTATTATTTTTTCATCATTTTCTGTCGAACCACACGTGCATCTTCATTTCATCAAAAGGAAAAGAGGGATTAAAAAAAAAGCAGTATAGCAGTACAACGTAAACAATTTAAGAAGAAACGAAAAATTTATTGTACACCCGGTAAAGGCGAATCCAGCAAAGCTGAGGGGGAAACGATGAGCTTCTTTATGACTTGTCAGCTGCTCCAAACTTTTCACTTCCTCTAGCGTAGTGGTTGCAAGGGCCATGTCAACCTCATTCAAGATCACCTTCCTCCGATGTTGAGAATAGCTGCAGTACCCTGCCTTTGTACAGCAGAAGGCCGGTTGTAGGACAAAAGAGACTCGGCTCTCCTGCGTGTCTCCATACGTGTGCTTGCAGGAACCCTGTTCCGATCCGTCTCATCGAGCAACCTCACTCACAGTTGCCAATCGAGCCTTTTTTAATTATTGCCGGTTGATCCGTTCCCGTTCAAGTTCAAATGACATGTGCAGATTGAACGTCGACTGACACGCCATCGCCTAAAAAAACAATAAAAATAAAAATAAATTTAAAAACAAGCGGGCAAAAAGCCGATTACCAGCGGGCAAATAGCTGATTACCAGTGGGCAAAATCTGATTGGCAACGGGCAGTATTCCTATCCATTGCCCTCTGGGGCCTGTGTACCTATTTCCACGACATGGCTTCTCTTACGTTGATTGGCCAATGCTATAGAACAGTAACGTGACATGTGGGAAGCTATCTTTTTCATCTGATGTGAAACCAGAATCCCATGGCCACTTTCTACCGACTCTGGTTCTTCTCCTTTTAACGATAGAATGCATAGCCCTTCTACCGGTAGGACTGAATAGAGGGTACCCTTCCATACTACACGCAGGATAAGTATTCATTCGCTCCTTTCACTGCCTTCAAGCCATCCTACGCGCGGGAGACCGACTGAAAGTGTAGGGCCCATTTGGGCAGCTGCTAGTGCAACATGAGTGGCCACCGCGGCCGGGCTGACGGGGCTAGCTGAAAGCGCACGAAGCTCAAATCTATGGGTGCGCGTGCAGCTTGCACAGACAACCTTTGGCCACTTTTCCTTCCGTTTTCTTTAATTTTGCTGACTGGGAAAGTGCGATAACCACAAAGCGGGAAGATTGTGACTTCTCTGGGATTGCAATCTTGAAAGGCTTTCGTAGCGCCAAGTTCAAAAAAGCTGTTTCGGCTCTGAAGCGTATCAGAGAGGCATTTAGTTCGCTATGGAAGGATATGTGAGTGGCGTCTCTGTTCTCGAGAGCGATGCGGGTTACGAGGCGGAAGGTACTTGCTACGCTCGCTTTGAGAAGAAGAGGAAGAGGTGTGTAAGAGCCACTCTGGGACGAAAGCCTGATTTTCGACTGCAGTCCTCCTCCTGCGAATGCACTGCCGGCCTCGGCGATTGCTCGCACGTTGCTGGCTTGTTGCACTACGTTGCGTCGGTGTGCCTCTACTTGGAGCACGAGGACGATCTCGAGGGCAAGGAGGGCCTTCTGCCGACCTCAAAGAGACAGTCTTGGGGCCTGCCAGCAGCGAAAAGGTGCATGGAGCCAAACCAGACCTTGAAGGAGACCAGGTTTAGAAGGGTCAAGGAAGGAGAAGCCTGGCCGAGTGTGGTACCAGATGACAGCCACGACCATCGACCACCTGCCCCCTCTGACGCCTGTGGGAAGTGCCCGGCGGTCAGCACTTTATAGCCGTTCGATGGCAGCGAACGACCAGATGGCAGCACTAAGATATGTGAAAGTGGCTCAGCCCCCACATCCACATACACAGGCTGTGTTTGTCTGCTCCCCGATCGCCACCAAACAGGTCCTCCAGCACGGTTTTCTTCGCTGTGGACAGAACAAAGTCAGGTGACTGCAGGTGAAGTATCGAGGGAAGGCAGGTCAAGGTGGAAGGCCCAGTTCTTGCGCTTGCTGGGATCTGTGGACAGGGAGGCCATTGACCAGCAAACAAGAGGCCAGGCGTCGTCCGATCTGTGGTTCGTGGAGCAGGTGTGCCGCATTACAGCTTCGAAGACGAAGAGTGTGGTCACCAGGCAGCGGGACTTCCAGGGTTTGGTGGATACCTTCCTTCCCAAGGAGCAACCGACTCATATGCCAGCACTACACTGGGGTCGAGTGAAGGAGCCCGAGGCTGTGGCAATGTATGCGGTAAAGTTTCCACGTCGAAACATCAGAGGTTGTGGTCTAGAGATTCATCCGGAGGTGAAATTTATTGCTGCCAGCCCAGATCGATTTGTTACTGATCCTGAGGCAGAGGACCAGGAAGAGCTGATCAAAGTGAAGTGCCCTGTTGCAACAATGGAGCTTCTGAAAGTTGCAGCTGTAACAAAGAAAGGATTTTTCCTCAGCAGGGACAGTGGCCGTGAGCCGCTCTCATGCTTAATTTTATCAAGTTATGTGCCAGCTCAGCTGCACTGCCCGTAAGTGGTGTGACTTTGTGGTGATGTGTGGTGGAGGGATTTTTGTGGAGAGAATTTTTTGATGAACAATTTTGGCAGGCACGCCTCCCAAAGTTGAAGTCGTTTTAAACGGAAAGAAATCTCTATAAACTCCCGCGAGCGAGAGAGAGAGAGAGAGAAAAAAACGAAAGAAAAAAAAATTGCTTCGAGCCAAACCAGACCTTGGAGGAGACCAGCTTAGCCTCTAAACCACCTCTCCTCCAGGCAGCAAAAGGGTCACCCGAGTGGCTGGTGCGGGCTGCCCCTCCGTAGGGGTCAAAGCAGCCGGAGAGTTCACGTGTCAGAGAGAGAATGCGAGAGTTAATCTCGGTGGTTAGCGGATCGGGCGGAGAGCTCAGACGGTAGAGCATTGGAGCGTCAATCCAACTACCCGGGCTTGATTCCCGGTTCGCCCATCGATTGTTTCTTTCGTTTTTTCTCTCTCTCACGCTCGCAGGAGTTGATAGAGATTTATTTCCGTTTATTGTAATTTCCCCGCATGAGAGCGCAAAGCTCGCCCCCTTTTAAAAGTCGTTCCATTTAAACAGCATGTTACCTGAGCTGAGTTTAGTTTAGTTCCCAGGCTATATGCCAACTTCTTGTTTATTTTCTTGTGTTTTGAATGTCACAGATGTACTATCTTCTTGTAAGTGCTGATTTGTAATCTGATGTATAAGCCTCAGACCAGATAAGCTGCTTGTTATTCCCCCTTTGTGTTTCTTTTTTTGTTTTTGGTCAGAAGGAGAAATGACAGAAAAGCAATTGCTGCCACACTTAGTCAACATAGTCTGTGTGGTGTATTGACACTTCTAACGGATTCTTAGAGTATTCTGCGGGAAACACTACAGTCTACAACAAAGTAAATTTGAAAAGGATTACAAAAGGATAAATGGCAGAAAAGCACTAGCTGGCACACTTCCCGTCACCAGGAATGACCATGCATTGGACGGCAAAAGTTGCGCACGCGCATTGTGTGGCCTCGCGTCGTTTCCTTGGTTACTT
>JAOWAR010165871.1:0-10156 GCA_028571005.1 Clathrina lutea
CCTTTTCAAAAAGGTATGGGTTGCTATATACAATTTTGCTTCCTTTCCAAGATATATCATGCTAAACGGAAAGTGCCGGTACTTTCATACTGCCTCTTGGCTTGACACCACTGTTCGTTCCGCCAGGTAGTTAATCGGAGGAGAGAAAAAAATATAAAGCGAGTCAACCCGAGTTTCGACTCGCGCCCACTGCCCCCGATGTACGTGTAGAGTTGGTCCGCTGAATCTACGTAATTATTAACCAAGACGTTTCGGCGTCTACTCCGTCTTCAGTCAGAAACAGATCACCCAAGTCCTCTTTGGTATAGGTATTGACTCGGTTGTTTTCTTTCTGACTGAATACGGTGTAGACGTGCAAACGTCTCAATTTTGTATTCCATCGTTTTTCCACTTATTGTGTCTGTATAAGCCCAATCTTTGACCGAATCATCTCCCTGATTTCTCAAAGGATCAGACAGGAAAGCGGTAAGGTGTACGGTGTTTTGCATCAGAAAGTGGCACAGAGCACCGGTCGTCTGAAAAACCCTAAATCAGCTCCAAAAGAAAACAAACCAAAACCCATACATTACATCTTCATGCTTCACGCACCTGCGAGGCCTTGGGTAATTCAGGCATCACCTTTTCACGTCTTCTGTGCAATCTAAGAAAATATAAGAAAAAGAAAAACCCTGCAAGAAATCTAGGCACTTCCAAGGAAGAGCAGTATATTACAGCTGGCAGCTTTTGTGTGTATCAATTTGATCTCGATCTAATTGTGCCGTTATAACATGGTGCAGGAAGCTTCCAACTATCACTTATGTAGCGCATAGACTAGTAGCAACCCAGGTAGGGAGGTAAGTAGACGTGTGTGTGGGCTCGCGCGCATGTAAAAAAGAAGAACATTTTGTGTTAAGGTCATGAAGCTTGAGGGACCTAGCACGACTTGCCATCCTCCTCTTCCTTGCTGACCCCAACCTGCTTTCTTTTTCCTTCAATTCTAGACATCAATGAATGCACAAGCTCTGCACACGATTGTTCTTCATCTCCTGCTGGGGTCACTTGTACAAACAATGACGGAAGCTTCACTTGCAATTGTCCAAGCGGCTACAATGGAGATGGACAAGACAGCGGCACAGGATGCACAGGTATTGTGATCGGAAAAAAAAGTTTTTTTGTAGCCTTCACATTTCTGCAGTTCTCTCTTTCAACACGGTGCATGGTATGATCTGTCAGCGTAGTTACACGCATTGTTACTAACGCATGCAGAAGACGCCGACAGACCATACCATGCACGCAATAGTGTAACGAGTTAGACTTTATAGTACCCTAACTAAGTCACCATGGTGATCATGGCTGCCTTTTTTTTGCAGTTGATGACCGCGTGTAAACTTGAACACGAGTGTGTCTTTCTGGCTTCGATTTGTTTTTCCTCTTGCTCTTGGTCAAGTGAGAGGAAATGTTGACACCAGTCTTTTAGCCGTGTCTCCTGTGCGCGCCTGGGTGCCTGAATGCCGGGGTTTGGGGTTGTGGTAGTGGAATAATAGTTTAAGCCGGGGTAGCACCTGTGACAGTTTGGCGCAGTGGACAGGATACCACAACCCCTTTCAAACTCGCCAGGTTCGGCTCAGGCGCCAGCAAGTTTTTTTTCTACTTCTTCCGTTTCCCGTGTTTTCGCTGTTCAAACATGCTGCGCCCGGTGGTCATGCCGGAGGTATTTAACGGCAGTCAGGACTGGCCCACCTATCGGCTGTATTTTCAAAATTGCGCTGCCATCAATGGCTGGGATGAAGCTGCGTGTGCCCAGGTACTTGGGGTTCGTCTTCGTGGAACGGCCAAGAGGTATCATTCCAAACTACCGGACCGCATACGGAACGACTGGGGCGAGGTAGTCGCTTCGATGGAAGGCCGGTTTGCCCAGCCCCAACGGACGGCCTTGCACAAGGCAACATTCAAGAATCGAAAACAGCGTGCAAACGAATCGTTGTCGGAACTGGCCGACGATTTGCGGAAGCTTGCCAACAGGGCTTACCCCACGGCCGGTCAGCTATTACGTGACGAGCTTGCCAGAGATTAATTCTTCGAGGCTCTCGAGTCACCATCAATGAAGCTGAAGCTGAAGGAAGCCAAACCAGCTACACTGGACATGGCTTTGGAGCTGGCACTGCACCTTGAGGCGCTCTGGGACGCCCAACCGGCAAGTGCGCCACCCAAGGCTGAAGGATTGGTGTCAACTGGGATCATTTTGGCAGTCTCAAGTGACCAAGGGAGGCCACGCGCGCCTTATATCATCTGGACGAAATGATGCTCCGGCTGGAGTCGGTGGCGGAAAAATTCCACAAGGCCGTCGACGATCTGGGCCGTTTGGCCTTGAATGACGCCATTCAGACGCCAAGGGCAAAGACGTGACAGGACATCACATGCTACCATTGTGGAGACCCCGGTCACACTCTTCGGATGTGTCCGAACAAAGAAACACGCGCTGTTCAATCATCTGGCCAGTCATCTCAGACCCAGCCTTTAAACTCCAAGTGATCGGCGCAGCGGGTCGTGCGGCTGATCAACTTTTGGAAGAAAAAAATACCCACGTTTTGGGAGAGCCGGAGAACTCCATCCCACAGTCCGGACGACTCCAAAATGGATTACAATGGCTCAATTGGGACGTGGACGATGTTGCAATGGATAATGACGAAAAGAAACAACGAAAATCTAGTGAGTACGATCGTGTTACCTCTCTGTGTTCTGACAGCCTGTAAGATGCAACTGCCTTTAATGGTGTGGGCTCGAATGAGAAGGCATTGGCGATCAAAGGGGAAGTTAATGATGTCTCGACTAATATCCTGATAGACACGGGTGCGGAGGTTACGTTGATATACGAATGGCATGCACTTGTGGACCTTGAGCTTACTTTGGTCGGGTCGTCTACTCAGTTGATTGGTGCATGTGGCTCTTCGCTCGATGTTTGTGGCAGAGCTGTTGTCAGAATTAGAATTGGAAATGCATGTTATACGGATAATATCTTGGTGGTCCGGGACTTGCAGCACGATTGTGTTTTGGGTCGAGACGTGCTTGGGGCTACATCCTGCACTATTTCCTCCAATGGAGACAGTCTGCAATTCTCACTGATAGCATGGAATGTGACAACCTCTTTGTCAAGATCTGAGTCTGGCTCTTTAGGTAGAGTAATTTCCAAACGGAAGACAGTGGTCCCGGTGTGCATTGAAATGGTGGTAATGGCCAAAATCCGCCGATGTTCAGAGAAAAAGCATACCTATTCTTGGAGTTGTTGAGCGGAATGTCAAGTTAACTAGGGACCATGGAATTTTGGTGGCGTCAACGTGTGTAGAGCCAAAATTAGGTCTGGTACCGGTGCACTGGGTAAATATGACCTTTGAGGCTGTGACAATTCCTCGTAAAACCAACATAGGAACCTTGTGTGAAACTTCGAAAGTTTATGGCACAGAACAAGGAGTGAACAATACTCATGAACAGCAAGACGACGCCAAAACGATTGATGATCTGTAGAAATCTCTTTGCATTAATGTTGATGGCTTGACCGCCGAACAAATTTTGAAGGCAAAGGAGTTGATCAGAAGAAATCGTGGTGTCTTTTCCATGCCTGATGAACCCCTTGGCTGTACTAACCTGATGGAACTTGAGATCAACACAGGAAACGCCCCACCATCCCGACTGCGACCAAGGCGGTTTCCCCGACCGCAGCGAGAAAACAGGTATCTAAGCTACTAGAGGAAGGTGTTATTGAACCGTCAGTTAGTCCATGGAGTTCTCCTGTTGTATTGGTGGAAAATCCTGATGGCACTATGAGGTTCTGTGTGGATTATCGTAAGCTAAACGCAGTCACTGTGCGGGATCCATTCTCTTTACCAAGAATCGAGGACACATTAGATGCTTTTGGTGCTCAGTGTTTTTCAACCCTAGATCTCTGCTCAGGGTTTCATCAATTGCCTATTGCCGCCAAAGATAGCAGTAAGACCGCCACAGGATGACCATTTTGAGTTCACAAGGATGCCTTTTGGCGTATGTAATGGACCAAGGTCTTTCCAAAGGCTAATGACTACAGTCTTGTCAGGATTACAATGGGAGGTTTGCCTTGTTTATATAGATGATATAATTGTCTTTGGCCGAACCTTTGAAGAGCATTTGGAGCGTTTACAAATGGTGTTTGATCGGCTCTCTCAAGCTGGCTTGTGGCTTAGACCAAGCGAATGTTTCTTAATGAGCCGAGTGTACATTTCTTGGGCCATGTGGTTTCCCATCAAGGTATTAGTGTCAACCCCACTAAGACAGCAGCTGTTGCTGAATGGCCCACCCCAACCAATGTCTCAGAAGTCCCACATTTTATCGGGTTTTGCGGGTACTACCATCGCTTCATGCCGAAGTTCTCACAAATCGCTTTGCCATTGTATCATTTGATAAAGGCCAGTGTCAAATTCAACTGGGATGAAAATGTCAAATTCAACTGGGATGAAAATGTCAAATTGCGTTTCAAGACCTGAAAGAACGCTTAACGGAAGTACCTGTCTTGGCATTTCCTGAATATGGTGAGGGCAGTGCTGAATTTATTCTGGATGTTGACGCATCAGGCACTGGTGTAGGTGCTGTCCTATCACAAATGCAAAATGGTCAGGAATGGGTCATTGCATTTGCCAGCTGTTTGCTCAGGGAATCTGAAAGAAATTATGCAACAACAAAACGGGAGCTCTTGTCAGCTTGGAGAATGAATAATTTCCGAGCGTACCTCATAGGTTGAGAGTTCAAGGTGAGAACTGATCATAAGGCCTTGGAGAATTTGTCAGACTTGCGTAACCCAAGTGCACAAATCTGTCGTTGGTTGGAGGTAATGTCGGATTTCAATTATCGGGGGTGCTACAGGTCAGGGCGAAGTCACGCCAATGCAGATGGTTTGTCACGACGCCCTTCTGCCTCCTCAGCGCTCTCTGAGGTTTCAATGGTCAAGCTGGCTGAATTCAATTCCGCTGATTGGGTTTCTGCTCAGGTTGCAGACAATGGCATCCGTGTTGCACTGGAATGGCTAACGACTGGAACTAACCTCGAAAGGATTGACAACAAGTGCCTGATTGGAAGCAGCCGGTTTGTTGGGCATCTATGGGCTAATTGCCAAAATTTGCTTCTTCATGACGATGTCCTATGTCGTCGCTCCCATGATGCAATTCCCTGTCCCCCAAGTTTTTGCCAGGTGTTGGTACCTCGGAAATTCCGGGCAGAGGTATCACGGCAGTATCACGATGGTAGCGGTGGTGCAGGTGGGTATTTGGGTATTGAGAAAACTGTGCTAAGGACTCACCAACGCTTCTATTGGTATGGTATCCGTGAAGTTATCGAGAATTGGGTGAAGTCATGTCATTCATGTGCCTCTCGACAATGGCCTAAACCTCATGGCCATGCCCCGTTGGTTAGCATTTGGGCAGGTTATCCATTCGAGCCAGTTGCAATGGATATCAGTCCGAATTTGCCTCTTACACCTCGAGGCAACCGTCATGTTCTTACCTTTGCTGATTACTTCACCAAGTGGGTAGAGGCCATACCTCTGTCAGATATGAGGGCTTAGACCGTCACTAACGCTTACATTGATAATGTTGTTTCTCAACTTGGTGCTCCATCTAGTCTACACACGGATCAAGGGTCCAATTTTGATGGCTATTTGTTCAGGGAAGTGTGTAAACTTCTGGGTATTCGCAAAACACGAACAACAGAGTATTACCCAGCGCGAGATGGGCTGGTCGAACGTTTTAATCAGACTCTGGAAGGAACGTTGAGCCATTCAGTTGTATCCAATGATTGGGATGTGAAAATTCCAGCAGCTTCGATGGCCTATCGGAGTGCAGTACCTCAGAGTACAGGGTACACCCCTCATTATTTGCTCTTTGGTCGAGAAATGAGTCTTCCCGCAGACATAATGTTTGGTCTTCCGTTTGTTGTGCCTCGAATGGATCCTCCGGGGTATGTTCGTGATCTTCGCGTACGTTTAGAAGGTGCCTTTGACCTCGTTCGACGCCGTCTAGCTGTGGAGCATAAGCGTCAAAAGTCTATGATCAGCGAGATGTGTTGCACGCTTTCCATATTGGAGATTTCGTGTACGTGCTCTTTCCCGTTGTTCCTCGTGGTAAATCCAAGAAATTCACTCGGTTCTGGAGAGGCCCTTACGTTGTTGAAGAAAAACAGTCTGAGGTGAACTATCGAGTTCGAGACACACAGTCACCGTTTCGTAGGGTGATTGTTCCCGTCAATCGCATAAAAAGGAGATACCGGCGGTTGGATCACTTACACACGATCATGGATGACTCGCAAGAACTGCCTGCAACGAATGTAGCTGCCACAGGGGAAGAACACGCTGCTGTTTCATCATCGAGTCAACCAGATGCTACCGATTGTCTTTACAGTGCAGACTTCACAGATGGTGAGGAGTGGGACTTCAACGCTCCTGCTGCCGCACCGCCACCAGAGCCGCTGCTGCTACCACGTCTGACTTGCAACTGTGGGCCCCCTGCGGTTTGCTGACTATTACGTCGATTGATTTCTGCCACTTGTGATAAATTGCTGTTGTCTTTAGCTGCCCCAACTGTATTTTTTGCATTTATTTTAAAACAATATTCACAGTGTTCCTTTTGTGTGTAGTTCCAGACACGTGGACATGTCTTTTCGAGGTAGGGGATACTGTAACGACTTAGATTCTATAGTACCTTAACTAAGTCACCATGGTGATAATGGCGGCCTTTTTTTGCAGTTAATGACCGCGTGTAAACTTGAACACAAATGTGTCTCTCTGGCTTCAATGTTTTTTTGCTCTTGCGCTTGGTCAAGTGAGAGGAAGTGTTGGTGCCATGTTGGTGCCAGTCTTTTAGCCGTGTCTCGTGTGCGCACCTGAATGCCGGGATTTGGGGTTGTGGTAGTGGAATAATAGTTTAAGCCGGAGCAGCACCCGTCACAATAGAAACAGACCCCAACCAAGTGCACATTTTATCACCCCGCGTAGGAACTTTCGCACCTTGCACCCAAAGGTGGATTATGCACACTTTCCTATAAAACACGCAGCTAGTCCTGACTCAGCATCAGATGAACTGATGATGGCGTTTACGCCGAAACGTCTTCCAAATTTAAAAACATCTTCTTTTCTCACTTCGCGTCATAAGAGCTGCTGTTATTAACCTTCTTTGAGAAAATTGTTGGCCAGGGAGAAGCAACGAATGTGTCAATGTCCGCTTCCGTACCCTCCTCTCTTTCTTGGTCCAAGAAATCAACGCTGTGGTTGCCATCTATCTCGTTGACAAGTTCGACGCAAAGCACAGGTCAATCGAGAGCACCATTACTCTCCAGGTGTGTTGTGGTAGCGCCAATCAAGGCTGTCAGCCAGGTATTGACGTCTGCAGGGGTCAGCTGAATGCCATGTACGAGCTTGTAGAAGGGATCTGTGGAGATGTCGAGATGGGTTCTGATGAACTAACCTTGAAGAGCCGCTACTGGGCAGCACCTACATCGGTCATTCCTATTTGGCAATGCCTGGTCCCTCATGCCCCGTTACTTATCAATCAGAAAAACAGTACAAAGCACCAGTGGTGGTGAGCCGTATAATGTATGTAATGGTCAGCAACAAGCAAGATGAGTGCCCCTTGGGCAACTATCACAACCGTCAAACAACTTCCAGCAGCATGGAACACCAGAAATGGAAATGTGAGAACTGACAGAACGGGGGAGGTGCCTGGTGCCAGGATTAATTTTCAGCAATTCTGCCGGGAAAAAACCTCTGGCGGACACCCACATGGGAGGAAATAAACGGATCGAGAGAGAGAGAGAGCCAGGCACCTCCGTAAACAAACAAACATGAAAAGGCTGCGGAAGCATCAAGATGAAACTTGCAATGGAGTCTTACAATTGATTTCAAGCAGAAAGAAAAAACCCGCACGTACAAGAAACAATTGATCAAGCATGTCGGAGTGAACATACAGAACAATTAACCAGTCACACCACAATCGATGCTACCGCGAACGAACGAGCAGCATGCTGCCGCATGGTATAAAAGGCAGCAAATCTGACCGCCATTACCATTTAGGTAGCTCGCACACTCTGCATGAGGGACCACGGTTGTTCACTCTTTTCAGCTGTCAAGAACCTAAACGTCCTTCATTCCCCGTTACTTATCAATCAGCAAAATTGTGCAAAGCAGCAGTGGCGGTGAGCCGTCTAATGCGAACAACAAAGGATAGTGTCAGTCCAATCGCTGGGACACACAAAGTAAGCTCTCTAGACTCTCTTTCACATATCCTTCCAAGCTCTCAATGCGCCACCAACCACCATGACGCTGGACCAACCGAACTGGAATCCCCGGGGTGCGTAGTGCTGCAGACGCTCCTGCAGAGCGAAGGCTGTGCAGGCAGAGCTTGGATGAATCCAAACCGATAGCGTTCAGCATATTCTTGAAATTTTCCCTAGCTCGGGAGTATGTCAGCTGACCTCGCACAACGCTGCCCCTCTCGGGTTGACCGAATCTTGCCCAAAAGAGGTGCGTGCACCTGGTGACCACCTTCACGCAGAAACCGTTCTACAAACGCCACAGCACATGCCGGCGTCCCTGCTCTTGGAATCGGGATGATGTGGCCTTGCTGGAATTGGTCGTTCTTACGACCATCCAGAAAGACAGACAGGAAGCCTTCTGACAAACGAATGTCATCGACAGAGAGAGCACTTAGATTGCTCCAGCGGAAAAAAACCGCGAAAACCAACGGTAATGAAAGTCAGTGTCTGCAAGTCTTGGAGCCGGCAACCTGGCCGTCCGTAAGCTTGGACCAGCTGAACCACATGACGGAGCTCCAGTGGGAGCATCTTCTTCGCCGGACGCGCCAGCTTGCGTTTGAGCCCATCTGCATTTTGCCTAGGCACCACAGTGATTCAGTCCAGCACCCTATGCATACAAAAGGAGGTGATGAAATGTCATGACTTTTCAGGGTCTCATAAACATGCGTCATTTTGTGCCCTTTCTGAAACATTCCAGGGGATCTTTCTTTGCACAGATGCATTGCCATTACTTGCTTTTCTGAGATCCCAGTTTAAACCGTTTTCCAGTGTCTCTTCTTGGCAGAGAAAGAAGGCGTTTTCAAAAACGGGAGAGCTCTGTGAAAAACAGGAGAGCTCTGGGAGAATGTGAGACATGGTGAGGGAAGCCAGGTGTATGGTTTTGGCGCGAATGACCGCGAACAGAGCGGCGGTTCACACGAGAAGAAGCCTCGCGATCGCATGGAGTGGCCGGGTTAGCTTGTGGTTTCCACTTGCCGGGGTTTAATCGTTTTCTCCAAGTTGCAGACGAGGATGGGCGCGATTAAGCAGAAGTCTCCATTAGGGGGGCGGCGTACGAGAGCGTGCGCGGGCAGGATCTCCAAAAGAGATGAGAGGGTGCTGACACTCCGCGTTGTGCCTTTCGATGATGATCCTCCCGGGGGGAGCGGTCTCGAATATGGCGCTGTTGACGTTCTCCATCTCTGCGCTCATGTGTGTTCGGCTCCGGTTGGCGTCAAGGAGCTACACCGTGATTTGCCGCTCGAGTTCGTCGAGGATGTCTTCGTAAATAAAGCTGAGGAGGGATCGCAAGGGTCGGAAGAACGACAGTAAAATTTACAATACAGTTTACTGCGCGTAGGCCTACGCGATTAGACCGGTTTTCACCCGATGGAAGTGCGAAACCACGGAAACCCAACCCGCCAATCTGACATTGCCATTGGTCCGAAACCCCGACTTAACAAGGTACTTACGTCTCTTTTATCAAGGCAAGCCACAATCTCACCGAAAACCTACAAGGTTTAGCATTTTTTTTCTCAAAGCGAGGGTCTGTGAATCGCTGTGCACAGACTGACCACCTGGACAGGGCAGTTCAGCTTTCTTATGAGCCCAGTCGGTGGCGTGGAGAGCAGCAAGCCCAGCACTTGGTGAGGCAGCCGTCGATGATATGGGAAGCATATATACTGAGACCCCCACAGGATCAGCAGGAAGTTACGGCGTGTTGTGCTCCGGTGCTCAGTGAGACCAACGCTGAAATGCCTGGGCGTACTTACGAACCGTAGTCGGAGCTTGAGTAATCTGAGGGCTCCTCTGGCATTGCGCTCATACAACGGCTCTATGGGGGGAGTGGATGACTTTGATCACCTGATCA
>JAOWAR010165882.1:0-10153 GCA_028571005.1 Clathrina lutea
TCACTGTTCCCGTCTGCTAGCTGAGTGGGTGCGCGACGGATACGCTTTATGCCGGCTGCTGTTACTCCTTCCGCCAAGCAACTCAGTGCCCGCATCTCATTGTCAACTTCTGCCTGTAGGACGGACACACACACACACACACACACACACTCGCCGACGTGAAGCCTCACTTTTTTCCATTCTCGCCAGCAGCCCTATCTTTCCAGTTTATTTGACACCCACACGCACGCACACACACACACACACACACACACACCGGCAATCAGGAGACACAGGTTCGAATCCTCATCGACGTGAAGCCTCACTTTTTTTTCTGTTCTCGACAGCAGCTCTATCTTTCCAGTTTATTTGACAACACTTCCTCTACCTCAGCGGTTGTGTTCTGGCAACAGCCATTGCTGTCTCGATCCCGCAGATGGGAGGTGGAGTGTATCGTAGTGCATGCCTGTTCTTAGCGTAGCGTGAAGTGGAGCTGTGGGTGAACGGCGAAAATGTTGATTCAGACTGTAGTCGAGGCTGCGTCGTAGAGCAGTGGTCTAGTTCGTCCGACTGGCAATCGGGAGACACAGGTTCGAATCCTCGTCAACGTGAAGGCTCACTTTTTTTCTGTTCTCGCCAGTAGCTCTGTCTTTCCAGTTTATTTGACACACACACACACACACACACACACACACACACACTAACTGATGTCCCTGTCCCTATCCAATATTAATCCTGACGCTCTGAATGCCACCGAAACTTACAATTTAACCAAAATTTGACCACCCCCAAAACTGGCTTTTTTTCTGAAAATAATAATTATTCTTTACACTTTCTATCCAGGCTGTACAAAAGCTATGTCGGAGGTTATGTGGCTCAGCATGAACCGCTTCTTCACCATGCTTTTTTGTCTTCTGCTGCGCTCCGATGAGCTGCTGCAAATGGACTTCATAGGAATACGGTTCAAGACCTCGGAACTCCGTGAAGACATCCAAAAGCGCTACACAGATGCCATTCTCCATGGCAGCACTCCTGGCCTCATTCAGTCCAAGGTCTTCGTTGTTGGAGATGAGCGAGCAGGCAAGACTAGCACCGTGAAGCTACTCAGCGGACAGGCTTATGACGAGAAAGAGCCATCAACTGTTGGAATTGATCAAGAGCTTGTCGAGACACATGCTATCAGCAGTGAGTTCAAGGTTGTAGCCAAAGGCAGCTGCCCGAAAGCCTTCCAGCTCATAGCAGCCAAGCAAGCCGTGAGGCTTCTCCGCCAGAAGTCAACCAAAGGCTCAATAAGTACTGCAATTTCAATCCTCTTCCTCGTCGCCACAATTTTCAGTCTGTTACAAGCGGCGATTCTGGCTATGGGTCTTAAATTTCGCTGGCTAGCACTCACTTGTGGCATCTTCCATTTGCTTTGCCCTGGCACACCATTGTCTGTGTCCTGGCACTGCGCGACTATTCTCATCGGAGTGGAAGGAACATTCACCGAAGTTGACAGTTTAGACTCCTCTGTAGCAACTTTCTGCAGCGGCATTCTTCCCCCACTTGGGTGTAAAGTTAGTGGCCAGTTGATGGCGGGCCTTCTGTCTACAGTGGTGGGTGCAGGCGTGGGTACTGCAGCTGGTCTTCGCTACACCATGACTGTGGTGGCCACCCTGGCTTGCTTTGACCTGGGTCCAGCCAGTCGATTCCACGCTAAAAATCTCAGCCGCGACGGCCATTCCTTCACAGGCATACTTAACGAACATGCCGCCTTTATCTTGAAGCACTGGATCGCCATGCTGATTGGAATGGTCGCAGTCGGCTTCTTGTGTCGACTGCAGAGACGAACAATGAAACGGGTGCTTGTTGCTTTTATTGTCCTTCAACTCGCTCAAGCAGCAGCTCCAGTCATCAGCAAGTCATTTTTTGTTGGTGTCGGACTTATTTTTGGCTTGAAGATCGGCCGATATATCACTGCTAAAGCACTAGACCATTTATTTGGTGACGGCCATGAAGTGCCAAAATTGACGACTTTCGTTGCTGGCCAACTAGTCGCGAACTTCGTCAGTATCAGTCTTGGGCTCTTCATCGCGGTGGCGTACAAGTTCGAGTTGGACACAGCCGTGCTAGCCCACCCAGAGACAATGGCACTGTTAGTTGCTCTATCACTTATTGGTGAAGTGCTATCAAGCACATGGTATGGTGGCACCATTCTCTGTCCATTCGGAAACTTGCAGAAGCGATTCTTTGACCGTTTGATCAACGCTCGAGGTCAGGCCGATGAGAGCAGTTCATCAAATGATATTCGCCTGCTCTTCAATGACTTTGCAGGACACAAACTCTACCTTCCAATGCACCATGTCTTCTTGGCCCAGGACGCCCTCTACCTACTGGTGTTCGACCTGTCAAGAGCAGCTGGAGGATTGAAACAACGTGAGAAGCAGCTTGGGCGCCTCATCTTCTGGTTGAACTCAATCCTTTGTCACATTCCGGAAGACAAAGGCACAGGCGCAGCTCGTGTCATGCTCGTAGCAACACACCGCGATCAGGTTCCTGATTCACAGCAGATGGAGCTGGCAAAGTATTTTGCCGACAGTCTTCTAGAAGCCTACGGCCAGTGGCTTGTTACTGTGCCCGACGGTTCAAAGGTCACGTCCGGTTCAAACCAACACGACATCATCTTCATGTGCAACAATGCGACTGACAATCGACAGGATGATCCTGACGCTGTGTTCCTGCGTCGTGTAATTTTGCGTCATCTACAAGCCCTGCCATACATGCAGCAGTCGTGTCCTGTCCGCTGGCTCTTCATTCAGCATCTGTTGGAGAGACAGTGTCAGTCGTCATGCGTGTTGCAACAGCAAGACCTGAGGGAACTCGTTGAGCAGAACGTCGGCTCCACTTCCGATGAGGAATTCACCAGCCTTCTACACTATCTTCACAACAGCGGGACAGTGTTTTGCATCAACGATGACAACAACCTGAGCGAGCAGCATGTGATCGTTCACCCAGCCATCCTAATGAAGATCATGGGCGCCATCATTCACCAGGTTCACAGCATACCACATCAGCTAGCCGACTGCTACAAGCTGAAAAAACACGGCCTTTTGAGTCGAGCCTTGCTTCGGAGGATCGTCAATAGTGTGTGTATCAACTTTGGGAGTAAGCAGCAGTGTAAGGAGCACGAGCAGGTGATTGTGAGCATTCTGGAACATTTTCACCTGTTGTGCCCCATTGAGATTCAAGCACTCCCAGACAGCTGCAGCGGAGCTCACTCAACAGATGACACCCAACATCTTGTTCCCAGTCTACTCCCTGTTTGGTCTGCTGCGGAAGCGTGCGAGGATTGCTGGCAGCCAAATGACAGCGGCGACGGCATCTTTTTCTATGATTTTGACCGTTACGACCCATCAGCTTTGCTAGCCCACGTCATTGGCCAGCTTTTTGCAGAAGCACATCGCACACAGCGCTCGACCATCCGCTACCCATTGGTGTACCAGAATGCTGTTTGGCTGAAAGGTATGTGCACTAGTTGCGGAGCATCGCTCCAGCAGCTTCAACTCGCGGAAGGACGATGTGTTCTCCGACTTGCTGTGCGCTGCAGCAAGCCCAGCTCCACGTTCCATTATTGCCGAAAGTTTCACGAGAAGATACAGCGTGTATGCGCGAAGCACTTTCCGTTTCTGAAGTACCAGTTTGGCCCGCCATGTCACCAATGCAGCCTCCAACATGCCTATCGGATCGTGTCAAAGTCGCCAGGCGAGGAGGACGAAGAGAAGCTCTCGTCAGCCACTGTTGCATCCGACAGACCGTTGCTACTCCACCTCTGGGAATATGCGTCGAACAGTCAACCGCTGCCGTCCAATGGTGAACTTTTGGAGCGCTCGTTCCTTTGTTCCGGCAAGATGGTCGCTGTGAGAAGAATGCCTCAGTGGGCCCAGCCACAGCCACTAGATCGCCAATTAATTAAGGTGAATATTGTAAAGAAGATCCCAGAGTTGCAAGTGCCTCTTCATTTTACTCGCTATCATATAAAATTCACTGGTATTTGTGTTTATTCCTTTTGGTTTCACCGAGCGGAAATCTGGAAATTGAATCTGCGGTACCCGCATCAAGCCAAAGAGAAATCCTTATGACAACTTGGCTCTATATAGCTAGGCACTGCATGCAGTAGATCTGATTCTCGGCTGCCCTTAGAGAAAGTGAAAATTACTTGAACGAAAAAAGTGGATGGTTTGTAATTTCTTCCCAGAGTTTCTCGTATTGGACCGACAGATTGGTGTTGTCAATTTGAATCCACACTTCTGATCATCAAGTGGTTTTGCTGTAAAGATTTCTGCATAGATGATCCGGAGAATCTTATTTTTTTTTCTGCTCTTTTGTTGAGCAGGTGGTCCAGGATGAATTCAGCCTTTTTGCAGACCACCCCTCAGCTTCAACAGTTTCCGGTAGGAATAATGTAGGAATTGTAAGATACGTGAGTGACACCTTGGTTTCCTCTGTTGGAGAAGATCAAAATGTTGCAGTTGAGAAGTTGAAAAAAGATAACACCTTGGTCCTTTTAGTTTTCGACAAAAAAAAAAAATCACCAAGGAACTTGAGCTATGATGCAAGGAACTTGAGCTATGATGCAAGGAACTTGAGCTATGATGCTTGAAGGAACAGACAGGTGGCCTTTGCATACTAATTATGGTGTGCTAAAAGCTAAAAGCTCTTTCAAATCTTTCTGTCATGGCAGTTGCTTGCTTGGCTTGTGTTTAGAAAAGAAGAAAGAGAATAGAGAGAGAGAGAGAGAGAGAGAGAGAGAGAGAGAGAGAGAATACAGGGAAGATTAAGAATGAGAAAGTAAAATGACGTTTTCAGAGCTCAAATCCGAGGCCATGGGTTCGAGCCCCACCTGAGGCCATTGAGTTTTCTTCGCTCCCTGTCTCTCTGCCTCCGCGGGCGTGAAACATGATTCTCCTTTCTCCAGAAAGAGAATATTATATTTTGGGAGAAAGTTTATCGTTGTACATGCGCATGCCCGTTTAATGAAGGATTTGTTGTTGTGATGGTTGCCGTGCTGTGTCTTAGCTCTTTCCTTTGTCTCTGCATTCTGACGTGGTTTGCCTGCAGATTCAAGTGAGGACAGAGTGGCAGTCCTGACACATCGTTCTCACCGAAGTCAGCTGCAGGGCTCAGCCATCAGGCAACGGCCACAGACAGACGCAATTTCAGAGGAATGGCCTCCCAACGCTTCTAGAATAGTGTCTGATGACTTCATTCGGAACTTCTACTCTCGCCTGGCGCCCATTTGGAAACATGTGTTTCGCCTCCTTGGCCTTCCCGAGCATGTGATCGAGTCGATACATTGCAATGAACGCTTTGTGACAGAGCAGTGCGTCAAAGCGTTCCATCACTGGCGGGAGGAGGCTGCAGCATTGGCGACATACCGCAAACTGATGACGGTTTTGACCAAGGCAGAAAGGACTGACTTGAGAGACAGCATAAAGGAATACTTGTGCACACATTCCTCAAAGTGACTGGCACTGGCCGGGTGACAACGAATACCAAACTAGAAAACATACGTATCGAAATGTACATATTTATATTTATATGTTATACTATAGTATGTAGTATGTTCTGTTTCCTAATACAAAGACCTCAACACAGCATATTGCAAAGACCTCGACACATGAAATTGTGAATCTAAAAGGCAAGGGGAGACCGTTAATTGTTTTTCTGTTTGTCAAAGTTTCATGGGTGGTAGATCTACATCTGTCTGACCATTGCCAAGTAGGCGTGAAATTTTGAATAATGGAAAAAGGATTAACTTGTTTGAACTTCGACCAGGGTACCCTGATTTCATACAGAGCTTCAGTATGTAATGATCAGCACCTGACAAAGACTTGGTTGTTAGAGTCTGGTGGCACTGAGGACTATTGCACCGAGGGGCTGTCCAGTCTTCCTTTAAACTTTTGGTGAGTTAGAAGCAATTTCTGGAAATGGGTTTCTTTTATCTCGTTCAAACTTGTGACTTTCAAGACACGATCTTTTGTGGTTTTGCTCCCAGCTCTCGATCTTTTTCTTTCTTTCTCTCTTTCCCTGGATTGATGTGCCTCTGCCTGCGTGCAAGTATACTTGAATATATGGGCTAACAGCATGCTGCGTGAGTGTGGCACTGGACGTGAATTCACTGTGAATGGCTGTGTTTGACTTTTGGAAGTGTGCTCCTCTCCCAAACTGTATGTGCTGGCATGTGAAAGAGCCCTCGCCTCTTCATTCGGGTGTCTGTTTCTGTTGCAGTCCTGTGTTGAAGGATTTGTTTTTTAAATGCGTCTTTGAGAGAGATGCACAGCTAGCCCACTGTGTGAGAAATGCATGTGCATAGCATACTGTGTGACCCATTGCAATGCAATGCACAGCCTATTGCGTGAGAGATGCATTGCCGATTGTGCGAGAGACGCATGGCCTATTCACTCGCAGTAAAAATTTCCTTCAAATCGAAGGAAGGTAACACATTTCTGGGATGAGAACAGAAAGAAAAGGGCACAGGAGTTCCCTTCAGCTTGCTATCATTCACAGCTGTATCAATGTGCTATCATTCACAGCTGTATCAATGTGCTATCATTCACAGCTGTATCAATGTGCTATCCTTCACAGCTGTATCAATGTGCGAGGTCACAGTACTACAGGTACATTATGGTGTGGGAGGGGGCAGACGGAGAAGGGGAAGAAAGAGGACGTATCACCAAGAACCTTCCTTTTCTCAGTGTGCTTGCCCTAGAAAAGAATATGGCATAATCGGAAACTATCATCTACCCAACAGAAAACCTAAACTTTAACATCCTCACACCCACGCAGTCAGCAGATCAGGATGTTTACATAATACTGTGCATGCAGGCCCTTCCCGTCAAGCATTGTGTATCTCCTGCAGACCTGCATATTCACACTGCACTGACAGATAAACAGAAGATGAGGGTTTTTCTTCATATCTTCCACATCATATATCCAAATCCATGATGAAATTTCAAAAAAAAAAAAAACTTGCAGAAGGAACCCCATGGGAAACAGGGTAAAACCATTCCTTCAACATTGCAATTTTGAGCTTGACAGGTAATCTGCGGACACCGTGGGTATTTTCTGTGCTATTCTGCGATTTCGAATTGAACCTTGTACTGCAACAATGTCGGTGTTTGATGTTGTTCTATCTTACAAGAGTTAGACCAGACTTGGTACGATCTATCTGCACTGTACATTGATGTGTCATTGCAGTCAATTTCTGACTTGGGGACTTCAACTTCCGTCGTCGTCGTCGTCCTCCTCCTCCTCCTCCTCCTCCTCCTCCTCTCGCTGGCAGATAAAAACAGAAACAAGAAACGTAAAAATGTTCCAATTCCATGTATGTATCCTCCAACGAAATGTAAACGTTCAAACTTCGTTTTTGTATCCATGGCAATGGACACCATACAAACTAAGGCCAGTGGAATGGAAGCAGCAACACCGTCTAAGGAAATCAATATGTTGAAAGATTTCGTCCACGCAGTTACCATCTCTTCGGCTTCTTCCAAGAAGCCATACAGTGCTCTGGCCAGAATGTGGTACTTCTGCTTCAGGTCGTCGTGGTAGGTGGCCATCTCAGCATTGATCAGCCGTGCGTTGAGCTGGATCGCATCATCACAGTGACGCATCAGGTCTCTGAAGCATAGGAGAGAAGACAAAACGCTGAAACGCCAAAGAAAACATGCGAACGACAATCAACTAACCTGAACAGCCTTCTTAGTGCGCGGACGTGATTTTTTGGTAGCGCAGCCACGCTTTCATCTGAAAGAAAAGCGTTGGCATAGGCCAAAGGTCCTGCATTGACCTGCAGGATGGGAGGAAAACAGACCTCAGACTGAAAATTGTCTGTACTCTGTGGACAGGTATGTTTTTTTATCTATTGAAGAAGCTGGATACTTATATTCTTAAGGCCTTGGAGATAGCGCTAACTCCTACAATATAAAATTAATGAGGTGTCAATACAGAGGGCATCTCTCTCACCCACCTGAACGCTGACAATGCCTTGAAGAACACGCTGCAGTTCCACAACATCAGTTGGTTGTTTCTCCAATGCACGAATCAGTTCTGTCAGCTTACGATTCAGCTCTTCAATAGCCACCTGAACGAGAAAAACAAGCAATAAAATGTGTACCTCAATCTGAAAGCCCCTTCACTCGACAGCCCCCTTCAGGCATTTTCTTCTCAGAGCTTTCAAAAGTTGAACCAAGCTTGCAAAAGAAGATAAAAGGATGCAAACACAAGCGGAAACAAACAAAAAAAAAAGAACAGTGCACACCTCGACCGGTGTCAGCTCAAAGTTCTCTTCGTCGACCACAGGGATGCGCTTTTTCACGTAAGGGAATGAATTTCCCGCTGCATGGCAGAAGCACAACAAGCTAAAGCAATCAACCCAAACCAGTTGCAGAGTAAACTGCCACTTGTTCCCTTCTCTCCCGCCCCTCTCTCTCTCTCTCTCTCTTTCTTTCTCTTTCTCTCTCCCTCGTTTTCTTTAGTCGTAGAGGACATGAAGTGAAGAAAATGAAGACAGACTGATGTCACCGGTGATGTCACTACTGATGTCACCGGTGATGTCACCGGTGATGTCACTGGTGATGTCACTGGTCAGCATCATCGACTCTGGTACCCACTTCACAAGCATGCATCTTGAAGATGGACACTAATTTATCAAGTTCCACGAAAAAATTTGCCAATGGTACATCTTGGAGAAGACTTTGGGCTCTTCAAAACACCCTGCGTCTAAAGACGCTTGCCCCAGGAAATATAGAGTGGTCCAATCCTTGCAAGAAAACCTCAAACCTGACAGTTCTGGACACTGAGAATGTTCTTCCAAGAACATTCCTGTTATTGCCATAGGTGATGAGTAATGCCTTGTCCTATTTCAAAGCATCCATCAAATTTCAAAGCTTACTGGTCAGGATTGTCTTGTGCATCCACTGCTCGCTAACATCGCCTCGCCTCTTCGTGCCCTTCGTGAACGGAGACTGAAAGAAGAAACGCTGGAGGCGGTCACTTCTCTCGAATGTCGTCTTGCGCTGCTCCAGCTCTTCCTCAGTGAAGTACGGCTCAACATGTGTGATCTGGATGTACGCGTGGTCCATGTCCAACTCATCAACGTCCACCTATTATGAAGAAAAACAAGCAGAAAGTTGGTATCGTCTGATGTGTGCATAAATCATGACACGATCGAATTAGACAAAAAATTCCAAAAGCTGAACACAGTGTCCAACAATCAATCGGCTTTAAAAACTGATTCCTCTTTTTTCATGCAAGACCATGTCAGCTAATTTAAGCAAGTTGAATAACGCTGTAGATTGCCATAGCTACCCTATCAACCATGGCTGTCTTCAGAAAAATTACTGAACACTGAAGAAGATCTGCAGATGCCCTTTACAGCCTCTAGCTGTGACACTTCCCTGAAATGCTCGAGCCTTACTCATATTCCACTGATAATTCCTGATAACAATGACTTGTAAATGAAAATAACTCTGTGAAGAGCCTCAAACCACTGCTCAACTGGTAAAGTTCAGATTGCCTCCATCATCCTTCCACAGCTCATTCTCCTTCCCACCTACCTTTGCCGAGTCCTTGATCAAAGTCACAGTACCAGGCCCGAACTTCTCCGTGTAAAGGTTCTCCAAGCGAGGTGAAAGAACGATCAGATGTGTCACTTTTGGCTCTTTGTAGATGTACTGCATACCATTGTCATTGCCGAACGGCTGCGACAAACATGATCGTGGAAAAAATGTCAAGAAATGACAGGGGAGGATGGTGCAAAAACAAATCGATTGTCACAGTGATAAAAGAAACCTATGTCTGGAGAAATAGGATCGTTCTGGTGGTAAATTTTCAGTTGGATTGAGGAGTAATACTTATTCATAGTGTCAGGAACAGTGAAAAAGAAGGGAAGACCACAAAACCAAACAGGAATATGGATGGAGAAAGGTGGACAGGAATGAGAAGATAGAGAGATTACGTCCAGCGCTTCACCCCAAGAGCATCATTAGGCAAATGAAAAAACGCTTTTCATGATCTATGAATAATTATTACTCCATTCCAGCTCCTTTATCTGCCTGACAAAGCCATAGGGAAGAAGCACTGTGCTCTCTTTCTCTCTCTCCCTCCCTCCCTCCCTCCCTCTCTCTCTCTCTCT
>JAOWAR010165893.1:0-10153 GCA_028571005.1 Clathrina lutea
GAGGGGGTACTAGGAGGTTTGTAATTCAATTACAAACCTACATTACAAACCTCCCCAGAGGTTTTTTATAGAGAATTGCAAACCTCGAAAAAATGTATTAGACCAAATGGGTGATCAGTGATACAAACCTCTAAAAAAATTAAATGGCTTTTTTCCTGTATATCATCCGCGAAGCTATTTATTCACGATCAATCAGCTCCAGGACTACAAAGAGAGTTTGTGCGAATAACTTTCCTCTGAGACTGAATGTTTGTCTTCTCGTGTATGTAATGTGGCTTTGAGGGCGAAGGGCGGCACACATGAAGAAAACGGAAAAGCTTAAGGACATGGAGGTCTCATGGGCCTCAATCTATGGTACCATCACCTAGGACCGCTGGAATGCCACAATCTTACCAGTTCGCAGAGCTGCAGACCAGCTAAAGATTGTCGCATTCCAGATTGAAGCCGTAGCTGCCTGTTTCCATTCTTTTCTTTCCTTTTCTTTTCTTTGCTCTTTGAAACATACGTAATTCATTTCATCGTAGAGGCTGCAAAAGGAACGAGATTACCAATGAAATAAACCAAAGGTGTTTGCATGTGTGTTTCTTTTCTTTTTGTAATTTGAATTATACAAATTAGTTTTGTCCTTTTTCAATGCCATCTGAAGTGTCACCCATATACCTCCTTGAATTTTTTTTAAAAGGAAAACAATGCTCACCGATGGCATGACCTGACAACAATATGCCAATAAAATAACTGTACCTTGAGATCGATTAATTCTCAAAGTGACAGAAATGGTCTTCCCTCAGCTTCAAAGATAATTTACTCATCATTCTATATGCTGTCCACAAACCGGGAGGGAGAATGGAAACTTTCCATGCATCAGTCTGTGTCGTCACCAACTCCGGCAATTTCTCTGTCAATTCCCCAGCCATTTCATTTGCTGCTTTTATGCTTCTTGTGTTGAAGGAGCTGCAAGGTTCAAGTGAACAGAAGGCCAAGCGCCCCATGAAAGCACTAATGTGGCTCACTCTCTTGTCAGCTGAGTCCTCATCATCTTTCCCAAGTCTTTCCAGCAAACGTTTTCATTTTTACTGTACATCTTAAACTCCTTTCGTGAACATGCGTGATGAGTCTCATTTGGATGTAGGAACGGATGTAGACTTCAGCCATACTGGTAACATGGCAATTGATCGGGTGGTTTGCCATTGTCGACAGGCAGAAGAGGCCTGCGCAGTTCAGCTCGGGTACAGCTCTCAAAGGCTGCAGGAGGTAGTGGTCATGGTCCATGGAGATTGGTGTGGGTGTGAGAGGCTCATCCTCGTAGAAAGCTGAAGGCTCTTGACCTTCTAATGGGGTGCTGCGTGCATGCATGTGGTCACAATCCGTATGTTCACAGTAGAGAAATACGGTCTGATGTGAAGACCATGTATCTTGTTTGGACAAAAATCTCAGTAGAAGCAGAAAATCCCTCCACTAGATCGCCATCCTCCTTTATGGCTTTTTCTGTCGCCTTACCAGATGGGACAGCAACTCGATCATGGTTTGCCGGTATGATTGCTTTGCACCCAGGCACCTCATTTTCCTCACAGATACAGTGAATGAGTCAAACAACAAGCTAGTATTTTCTATAACCACAGAGCGGTGTTGGGGCTGGTTAAACCAGATAGACTCCTATGGCGCTGTCCGTCATTCCCCAGTCATCCAGAAGCTAGAAAGCTTGTGGCATTCTTAGGACTGAAATCCACTCCGGCTCCCCTCAAAGTGAGACAAGTGACTTTTTGGTAGTGCCAGTCTCTCTGATCTAAGATCATCAAAGTCAGAAGGACGAGCCACGGATATGTGCGGAATGGCTCAATTGTAGACAAGCAACGGATCAGTTGCAGGTGTGGTGTAATGCAATCGATGAAGATTGTCCACCTTGAAGCCCAGAGATAGGCAAGCTTACACCCTTAGAGGTGAAGAGATTAATAATTATTTGTGCCTTTCTCTGCCTGATTCCTCCTTCTGAGTGACCATTCCACACACCGTGACCTCCACATGCCTTTCACTGAAGTGATGACGTTGCTATCATCAGGTATGTTTCCTGAAAACCACGTACCCCCAGGGAAAAGTTCTAGATTTCACGAAGGAAAATTCACGCTCCATGGGGGCATCACTCATTGTGAAAAAGCGGCCAATTAGGTGATACCGGTACTTGGCCGCTGCCAGACACGGTAATGCGAATCTTCAGAGTCAGGGTCACACAAGACTTAATGGACACGCCTACTGGGAAGATTTTACCCTTGGCGGAAACCCCAACGCGTGCTTGAATTACCTCAGCAAAGTATAGTGCGAGTCCTATTTTGTGTTGATGGAGGGGGATCTCCTTCCCTGACAGTCTTGCCTGAATAAGAGTTAGCTCTGTAGCGCCTGGAGGCATTTCGAGTTGGCTTTGACATCAATTGAGCTGCCAACAGTTGGCCTGCGCCTTTACAGTGCTGCAAAGGCCTTGATGCAGCTGCAAAATTGACACGGTACAATCGGATAAACCTGGTCCAAAGCCTTTCACTTAGGTTGGCACCGTGACGGAAAGGCCTTCTTGTCCGGTCAGTCTTCAATCTGGTCTTCATGCTCATGATCGACCAGATCCAGCCAGCTCGGTGTGCCCAAGGAAGAGGAGACATGCAAAGTCGTCTCCATATACTTCGGAAAAGCGAGAACTCAGTCATGTTGACGAACACAAAGCAATCCCCTGACTTTTCCACGAGAGAGTGACGTCACAGCCACTACCTGCTCAAAAGAGCCAGATGTGCCGTAGTAAGATAGCGGACCTGAGTTATTGAGATTTCTCTCTCCTTTGTCCGAACTCTATTGCGGTATGTCTGTAAAAAAAAACCAACAAAGAGATAGGATTTGACATGAACCAATTGACCTGGCAATAATTCACCACAACAACGGACGCTTATTGACAACAATCGAAAGCTAGAAAGACTCTTGGAACAAAGCAAAGGACAGAGAAGGATAGGAAACGCTTCAATGTCTACGCCGTCTTCAGTCCTGTGTGGAGTTTCCACGTTTTTCTTTTCAGATTAGAATTTCTCCACAGGCCTGAATATATGATGTCTGAGACGTCAAAAGGGACGAATAGAGTCTATCCATCGTTCTGTTCACCCGACATTCTAGCTATTGATTGTTCGTGAGTCAATAAACTTCCCTTGCTGCCAGCCATTGGTCTGTTAGTTTATTTCCAGTTCTATCATGAAGGAGAGAATTCTAAACTGTCAATAATAATAATAATGATAATAATAAAAGGTAGTCTGATCACCGTGAACATCGAGCTCAACCTTGAAGATGTCTGTTTCCCTGATCCGTTGGTCTGCGCACAAAATTGAAAACATTTACCTTCGTCCAAAAGGAAGGAAATTGCCTGAAATATCAACATGCCAATTGGTAAATACGATTGCTCCCGCGGAAAACGACAATGACTTGAAGCGGTCACTGTTTGGAGTCCACTACGAATTGGCTTTTAGTCCGTACGTGAATCAAGGGGGAGACACTCGTCCTTGACGGTCCATGGCCTGGACAGCTATAGTGAAGCGCATCCAGAACACTAATCAGCAGCTTGTGCATGCTATGAAGTAGCTCCTTTGTCATTTCGAATCGCTTGCCAAAGAGCTCAGGTGTTTCGGCTTCAAGTCTCTTCGATGCTTCATTCCCTGCACGCATGAATCCGCACGGTCCTGAGCACCCATAAACTGTGATCGGGCTCCTGATCAACGGCGTCGATACCCTATGCCAGCGCGATGGACAATCACTCGATTTGAGGCCTGCATGGGCGGAATGGGCTGGCATATTTCGCATATTTGAACATGATCGACTATATACCGGCATATTTCAGCGTCAATGACACAGAACTCCACCGTCAAAGAAGACTTTCAATTGCATTCGGTCTTGCTGGTCTCACTAGAGCGTAGATTGTCGACGCCATCTTTTGTCACGCTGCATATCATCAATCATGACCACGATCGAAGACACCGCCTGAAATGTGTAGGCAATCTAAATGGATGTAGTACACAACGAACCCACTTGTCTTCGGATTCCTGACTCATGTATCGATCGGGCGTTGACCTCACTTAGCCGTCTAGCTAGTAGTAAGTATCAATACCAAAGCACGGTTTCCCACAAACGTCAAGTTGCACAAGACTATCTCCTCTAGGCACACAAATATCGACACAAAACGCCAGCTGTCCAAGCGCTGCTGAAAAGGTCTTTTGTCTATCCCACCAGGCCCGATGCAAGATCTGGCCGGTCGCCTCCGACCCTGTGGCCAATCTGCTGTGGCCAATCTGCTGTGGCCACGCGCGGATGTTAATATTTTGCCCGGTACCGCCACCACGGCCGGGCCGGCTGTGTCAGCATGGCGTCCGAGGCTGCGATCTTCAGCTGCAGCTGTGCTGCTTGGTACAGTTCTGCAGTAGATCAATGTTTTGTCGATGGTTGCTGGGCCCCGGCCAGTCCAGTTGACCTGTAGATACTTTGCTGCTGGCGCGTGACCAGACGCTGCACGGGGGTCATCGATCTCTGGTTGCAGCATTACTTGGCTTGGCCCAACTAGCCTCAATTTGATCCACAGCTTTGAGCGCTGTCCAGTTTAGCGGAACCTTAAAGTCTAAGGCGTCTCTTCAGCCAACTTTGATTCTAAACCAGTGAGCGGAACCCAGTGACGTTATGGACGTGCTATCGCTTGTCGGAGAAGGGATGTACAGCGCCGGGCGGCACGCCGGCCTGGGAGGCGTTTTCGACCACGTGGAGAAATACTACGAGAAAGAGTGGTATGAAACTGCAGGTGAGATGATGCGGTACTATGAAAGAGAGAGAGAGATAGAGAGAGAGAGAGAGAGAGAGAGAGAGAGAGGAGAGGAGAGGAGAGAGAGAGGAAACTGCCACGTGATGTGAGACGATGTGAGCCAGGGCAATGTGACAAAAAGAAGTGGAAAACCATGTTATATAATGCTGTTCCAGGAGGCTACGTATGTTGGAGGTCTTTCTCTGATTTTCAACGATGCTATGGTGGATACATGCGGCATACTTGAAGACTGACACAGTTCCGAAGTGCTCGGGCAACCTGGCCTGCGCTCGTATTTGCCATGACTGTACTTAACGGGGTCCGCGAAAGCTGGCGCCAACGAGTCCCTAAGTTCTTCGTCAGCGCTGTGTGTATCACTCTGTGATGTCGAAAATAATTGATTCAGAGGTCTCCTGAAGAAAAATAAAGATATAAGGAATATGCCAGCATTAGTAATGTTTGACCGCTCGCTCGCGATGTCGGCTGTCGACGAAAAACACCACGGCTAGTACTTCGACGGTTTGATGAGCTCTTTTTAAATTGAGATTCGGGGATGCTTTCACCATGCAAGCAACGTGCTCAGCAGAGCATGCCATGCGCGTGTAAAGCAAAAAAAAATCTATTGTATATTGAATTCAAACAAACAGGGTGTTGACTGTATCTGTCAAGTCACGGTACGCAGCGTTCATGAACGTCTTGAATCAGAGATCACTGCACGATGCAGGGGCGTGCCTAGTCAATCTGCCAGCACAAGAAGAATTCATCAAACAGCGATTTTTAGTCCAGGCAAGAAGAACTTGGCGATTCAATGGCCGTTTTCATCGCCACTGCCACGCGAGTAGACAGGATTTAGAAATAAGATAAATTCATGGATCAGAAACTTCTAATTGGACACTCAAACAAGTGATATCAGATTAGTGATAATCGTCTGTACGAACTTTATATCATGGCCATGGCTCGCCACCTGAGAAGTTTCAGCGTTCGCTTTCTGTCGTTGCGTCAACGTAGTAATCAGGAGGTGGTCAGTAGGATAACATTTTGCGTAGACATTCAAGCGAGTCGCGGGCACGTGCACTGCACATGCTCACACGTTATCAACCTGTATTTGGCTCTCGATCAAAGTTGCTGTGGGACATCCGCTTTTTCCTCCTCCAGTCCGAGTTCTCAGCATCTTTACATCTTCTTTGTTCCTTTCGGGGTAAGTACTTGTTTCTCTTCACTCCTTCTTCCTTGCTTTTTGTGCGTAAGTAGAAGTCTTCTGTGAAGGGGCTACGAGAGGGGGCGGAGGGGGCAGGGGCATAAAGTACCTGATCATCGCGGGACCATATAAATAGCATTTTAAGAACATCAAAATATTATATGTTACATATTTGTATCTGTGGTCTTCGGAGTTGCATACTAGTCTATCGGTAAAAATTTAACACATTAAGAGGCCGGCTTTCTTGGATATGGGTACGGGTGGAGTTTTTGTTGGATAGACAAGAGGCTGCAGCTAGTGGTAGGGAGACATAATTAACATGAAAACATTCTCTTCACATTTTGTCCGAACAGATACCCGGGTCCTCGACTGGCCACTTATGGAGTCGCCCTGGCCGACGCTATTCTTTGTAGCGCTTTATCTCATTTTTGTACGAGTGGGACCTCTCGCTATGCAGTCACATAAGCCGTTCGATCTGCGCTGGCTGATGGCTGTCTACAACTTTGCCATGGTCATCTTCAACTTGTATATTGGCATGGAGGTGAGAAAACCTCAGACTGCTTCAAGTGAAAAAGGATCTACAATTAAGAGTGCCAGGGATAGAAACCCCAACTCCCAGGAAACTAGTAAGCGGGGAGGTGCATTGAAATTGCTGATGGTCTCAGGTGGAAGTCAAACAAAAACTGTTGAATGGCATCCTCCCACTCACTGTGATTTTTCCGCCAGAATCAGTAGAGCTTCCATCGTTTATTCTTTCCCCTGACTCTGGTAATAACTTTGCCACATCATGATTCAATTGTTACCCAGATCAAAGGGAAAATTTAATGATCAAGACAGAAAGTGTGCTTCGAGTTGTCTTCCATGCAAGGCTTGAGACTACCATGATTGATCAGGAATGTCAGGAATTTGCTTGTCAGGGCTGACGTGGCATGCAGGACGATATTGTGTTGGTCTGTATGAGAAACTAGGCTTTTCCAAATTTTCAAAAGTTTCATGAACTGACTGCCGGATGGCTTTGTCGATATCATGAAACGAACATGGCGTTGTCATCAAAGTCGACGGGTGTAGGCGGACCATTTGCACTTGTAATGACATTCATCATCACTCCGAGCTAGTATTAGTATTTCATATCACACCGGGCCAGGATCGCTTTCTGCATGTGCAGGGGCATAAAATGTTTAGAATGACTCTGCTAAACTGAGCGCGAAGCCATCTGTGACAAGCTACGTGTGTATCTCTTTGCCTCTGAATGACTGGGTGCCCTCCACATGCATGAGGGTCCATGGACACGTCTTGTCCGCTCAGTAACACAATTTAGCAGTCCAGGCAAATGCATGGATCTGGATCTGGCCATTTGACAGCTGGATCGTGGAAGAAGAAAAAAAGAAGAATGCTAAGAGAGTGTTTAAGTCTTTGCCTGTCATTATCTTTCCGACAGTTTTATCTGTCTACACGGCACCTTCGAGTTCCCGGCCGGCGTCTTTGTCTCACTGTGGATTACAGCAACGACCCCCAAGCGCTCAGGGTAAGGATGAGATAAAAAAAAAAAGGCATCAGGTCTGTCTTTTTGCCATTTTGGTTCATTCCAGCACGCAATGGTATTCTCTCCATGCGTGGCTGGCTTTGCTCTCTCAGGTTTGTTGCAAGCAGCGGGAGGATCATTACAAATAATCATTTTTAAAGTCATACGGATTAGAGATGGTCAATCTCAACATTTCACTTCAAGCTCAGTACAACCACAGATTTTTCTCTTCCACGGACGTATAAACTCATGGATCTGATATTTTCCTCTATTGCACGTTTAGCCATCTGTCCAGATCCCCCTGTACAGCGCTCGTTGCCCTGGTGATGTCTGTACTTTTCCTGAAAATGCTTAAAAGTTTTGTTTGTCAGAATTGCTCAGTATTTTGTCTTATGTGTTCTTCTTACCGTCAGCTGGCGTGGGCCTGTTGGCTTTACTACTTCTCCAAGCTTATTGAGTTTCTGGACACGGTACGTGAATAGCAACTGCAAGTCTATGCAGTAGTGCCTGCTGAAATTCAGGTGACGGGTCATTATACTTTTGTGATAGCTGGCAACGTGCCGCACAGAAACCCACGATGGAATTAGCAAACGGGTAATTCTGAACTTGCAGTCTGTTCTCAAAAGTTTTATGACAGCTTCAGAAACCTTTTCATTATCAAATGACACCATCCAACGGTTGCACGAGATCCTTTCATAACTTGCCTGCTTCGAAAATAGCGAACAAGCCATGTAAAACACTGGCTGATGATTTCAATTGGAATGGCAATGTGCAAGGCTTCTCGCGTACAGAGGACAAAGCATAACTGTACCAACATACCTTGTCTGCAAACTTGCTGCTTTGTATGTATTCAGCATAGAAAATACTATTCCAAGGATGTGCAGTCTTCCAGAGATCTAGAGCAGTGAGAGGTAGCACTTCTCATAAATCTGTCTTGAAATATGACGACGAAAACGCTTGTGTTCTTTTGTGTTTTGGGGGAATGTTTTCCTCTTAATTGATCAAACCTTGCCTAAATTTCAGGCCACTATAAAAACTAAATCAGCGATAAAATAAATGGCGACTTGAGGAGAGAGATTTGGCGGACTTGATTTGATTTTCTTGCCCAGTGCTTTATAGAAACACATGGGAGAAGATAGAAGTTCGGGAAGAAGAGCAAGGAAATGAAGGGGATAGAAGCGTGCCTTTCTGTCTGTAAATGGAGAAAATTTACGCATGAACCCTGGACCAAAAATTGGGGCACATTTTCTTACGGTTTCAGGTGTAACTCACATTCAGTTTTGTATTGCTCTCCGAAAAGATAGCTTGCTCTTTCGTGTGGTTGTGATTGCAGGTGATCTTTGTTTTGAGGAAGAAGAACAAACAGGTCTCATTTCTTCATGTTTATCACCATGCGACCATGTTCAGTCTGTGGTGGATCGGCGTGCGATGGGTAGCCGGAGGCCAATGTATGTTAAATGGACTCAATGTAGATCCTGCAAAGTTGTCATCTCCTCATCCCTTCCCTGTCTTCATCTCCTCATCCCTTCCCTGTCTTCATCTCCTCATCCCTTCCCTGTCTTCAGCCTCGTCAGTACTTCTTTCTGTCTTGTCTCTACATGACTCTTGCTATTTTTTTTTACAAGAAAATTTATTCCGGGAACACCTCTTCGTTGACAGTCCTGCTTCTCCTTCCTTCTCCTTCTTCCTCAGCGTATTTTGGCGGAATGATCAACAGTTTCGTGCATGTAATCATGTACTCCTATTACTTCCTGTCTGGGCTCGGAAAGCATTTTCAACGTTACCTTTGGTGGAAGAAGTACCTTACCACCATGCAACTGGTGAGAGCATGGCGTGAAAAACGCTCCTCCGAGAGCAAACTCAAGACCTAGTCATTCTGTTGTAGAAATAACAGGCGTTCTTCTTGTTTAAAATACACTATTTGCAATAGAGCAAGTGTTTCTCAAGTGTTGGCAAAGTTACAGTGTGGTATGTTGTTAGTTGAGCTGGGGTCGGCTCTACCTTCAAAGATGAGACGGATCACCTTGCCGACTAGATATCTAAAGAAACCCCACGCATACTGGCAGGAGATGTGGTGGAGACGTTCTCAAAAGCTATAAACTTGAGTTATTGGCTTGCCACAGTTGCTGGGTATGAACTTAAGTTATTGGCTTGCCACAGTTTCAGGGTAGGCCTGGCCATGAACAAAGTAGGATAGGTGCAACTGGTCTTATCAACAGTACATCCAGTGCATCAGAGAAAGATGGTGTGACACAGATGGCTACTGTGCATCCTCTTTACCAAGAGTCTCCATGGCAACATCACCACAAAATAACAAGAACAAACTAATCTTAAGAGAAAGCAAGGGGACTTTTTGCCTGGCTACCAAGATCTGGTGCAAGCCCTTTCTATGCATCTTTCCGCTTTCAGCTATTATTAAGGAGCTTGGGTGGCCTGACTCGTATATCCTTTGACATATCGAGTTGATCTGCCGGCCACGGCGAACTTTTCGATCCGGGTACTCGAGCATGCGCATAGGCTCTGCGCGGCCGCGATATCATGTGTGCACTTCTCAGTGCGACGCGCGCCGCGCACGTAGGGTTGCATGCAATGTTTGTTGACGTCAGAGGTCAACTCTTGACCCCCT
>JAOWAR010165904.1:0-10153 GCA_028571005.1 Clathrina lutea
AGCATGACCGGAGAGAGACTGCACGCCTGAACACTTTATAACAAAGCGCCCAGTGCCACACTTGTGGGTCGCAAGCCGACATGAGAACCACACGAGCCCGTGAAGTAACATGGTGTGTGTGTGCGTGCGTGTGTGCGTGTCATTGTGTGTGTGTGTGTGTGTGTGTGTGTGTGTGTGTGTGTGTGTGTGTGTGTGTGTGTGTGTGTGGATGTCACAGATCTAGAGAGGGAGGGATAGAGATGGTGGATTGGACTGAAATGTTCAGTTCCGTCTTGCCGGGTTGGATTTCCATTTATTATTTCGTTCTTTCTCTCTCGTGCTCACAGGAATTGGCCTCTTCTCTCTCTAAAAGTAGCGTTCGGTAGTAAGAAGAGAGAAAAAGAGGAAAGAGGGGACGTTTAGCTTTTAATAAGTATATTAACGATCCCCAATCCCCATGTGCCGTCCATTCACATTTTTCGATTACTTCACATTAATATATCAAGCAGGGGGTACCGATTATCGCCCAGGCACCTGATATCGATCACTACCTTCAATAAAAGCAAACATGACCAGCTCAAGTTAGTGTCAGGATTTCTCCTTGGATAGGCGTAGTTGCTACGATCACACTCACTGAAGATGCCATGTCCAGTACAGCACAGGAATGTGCTAGCATAAAAACATGCATAGGTTTCAGTGATCATTGTGCATGGGTCATGAATCGTGTGATTCCTCAAATAAGGCTGACTGCATCATTATATTATGCATTTCACACCTACACCCTTGCTATTGAGTTTCAGTGAAATCTTTCCAAGACTGATTAGTTACATGTTGGGTGCTCACCCTGATCATAATAAATAACTTTGATGGCAAGAGAAAAGAACAGCGGTAACAACAATGATCTCGAACAATTGTGAATTCTAAACAAGTTGCTCTTGCATGATAGGCCGGGGTATTAATGAATGCTTGGAGGGTTTGTTTGTGTCTGCCTTTCAGAGTGTACCTGTTGACTGCGTCCTGGTGAGTTCATGCATATCGCCTGAGGTGTGTGTTTGTACATTCGTGCAAATGTACGAGCTCTAGGTCTAGTGTGCGTATGTGGATGCCGGTGTGTGACACATTTTCTGTCGTTGGCATATCACGGCATGGTTCAATGCTCATGCTCATGAGTGAGTCTTCATCAATGTATCACCATGGTAACCAAGGCTGGTTGAAATTGATTTGCTGGGTCAAGTCAGCCCTTTGCTTTTTTTCACTGCGCTCAGTGAAAAGGTCATGGTGGGAATGTCAGTGTGCGGTCAGTTTTCTTGCTGATCTGTACCAGTTCTCCAGTTTGCATTTGAACATGCAAAAGAGTGGGCCGAGAACCACAGCCAATCTTGAGATACAGCTGTTTGAAGACACGTCGGCCACCATGAAAAACATTGTTGATGGAAACTTAAATCGCGATTATTTCAAATATGATGAAATTGCACTTCGAGGAAAGCCAAGCTTGTGTTCTCTTCCAGCTCCTTTCGCAGTAGACAGGCAACAGTGGACTGGTGCCCTAGGCAGCGCTGAATGAATTCACCTACTTGCCCATCCATAAAGCCCAGCAGTTCTAGGTTGACATCATGATTCATAAAGTAATTCTGGTCAGAGGCGGCAGGAACCGTAGACTTACGTATTCAGCTAAGGAATGAAACTATCAGTTTCGTTCAACCAACAACCGATGTGCTGGGGTATTGTGAATCTCTCTCTCTCTCTCGCTCTCTCTCTCTCTCTGTATGTGTGTTTATGTGTGTAAACAGTAGTACTAGTAATGTACTAGTGTACACAAGGATGAATTCCCTTCCAAACTGCAGGATATCAACCTTGAATTCACCTGCAAGATCTTTCCCACCAGAATGATATAATTGTGTTTGCATACAAGGGCACAATGATATCAATAACTTACACGGTTGACGCTACTACGGCAATCACTACCTGCAAAATCTGAGTTACCACAAGCATTCAGCCCGGCATAAAGCTTGCGCCCAGGGACTGGAGGACCGTGGGCAGGGAGGATTTCCCAAAATCACCTGTCCAATCCATTTACATTGAAGCTAGGCCTAAGGGCAACAAATAGCATATCGTGTGTTTTATTTCTTTTCCTCTGTGTGTGAAATTGTCCCGATTACGTATTTACGCTATTCCTTTCTCTTCTCCGTCATCACATGTATTACTGAAGAAACATCATCACATGTATTACTGAAGAAACATCATCACATGTATTACTGAAGAAACATCATCCCATGTATTACAGAAGAAACATTATGACATGTATTACTGAAGAAACACCATCACATGTTTTACTGAAGAAACATCATGACATGTATTACTGAAGAAACCAGCTGCCTTAGGCCAACCTTCCCGACTTCTGGGTCAGGGTTGATGTGCACATTTCTTGCCACGTGACGGCCAAAAACTACTTCTCTTTCCCCTCTGCCTTCTACTCTTTCTCGGTAACTTCCTTTATTTGCAAGGAGTTTTGGCTTAGTATCCGGTAAAAAAAACCTTATCAATTTGCACAGTCCCTCTCAGGAAGTCACCAGCATTTTTCTCACATGATGATTTAATTTGTGAAATGGCCCAAAAGTTAGGACCAGTTTGCCTAAGGTGTATAGTTTGTGAGGCATGTTTTTTTTTCCATTTTTCAATCAAAACACACACGTCTGGTGAACCTGGGAAATCTTAGCTGGCCATGCAAGCATAGTATGACCAGAGACTTGTCAGCACTGTGGAGGTGATGGATCCAAGATGGCACATAAAGAAGGTCGAATTACCATTTTTGGAACTTCCATTGACAATGGAGCCAGGCAGATGATTGTCGACTAGTCACAAGCGATTGAATCTATCGCGACCTTCTTCTTGCTGGGAACAATCAATGTCTGACCAACTTCTGATTGATCCCACCAAGCGGAAGGATACGACAATAGAAATGGAGGAGACAGGAGTTGTTGACTGCCGAGCCGCAGAAAATTGGATATTCCAGATAACATGATCGATGGGTTTTCTCAAATTGGATGTTGTCTGTGTCAGCAGGGTTTTGTTTGATGATGAACAAAAAGACACTTTCACTCTCATTCATTCAATATATCAAATAGAGAGAGAGAGAGAAAGAAAGAGAGGGAGAGAGAGACACACAATTCTCAAAGCAATACAAGAACTGAAAAGGTACTGATGAAAAAAAAATTTCCCACACTAGGCTGCCTTCCTATACTAGGCTGCCTTTGAAACAACCCTATTGGCACAGCGGCAGAGTTGTGCAAAGGTTTCCACAATCTTACTAACTCCGAATCAATGTCAATTGTCACAGTTCAGCGACGATAGCTAAGTGTTCAGTCTTAATTGGTCTAATGCCATATGGTGGTTATAAAACTTCAATTCTTGGGCTTGTTAGTACCAACATCACAGATTTATGCAACACTGTTTTTTCACTTCCCAAGATCCACTCTGTCCTCTTCCCTTCTTTGAAAGACGAATTACACCTCTCTGACCATCTTCCTCTTGCAATAAGCACACTGATCAGTGTTTTCTGGCTCAATCTACACTAAATGGGCATTTCCAGAGAATCTTCAACAGTGACTACTTGAATGTTATCAGAACGTTGAATCAACTTGTCTGGGTATGTAGAAATGATGACAACATTAGTTTCAGGAATGAACAAGTGAATCCTTTCCTGCATAGGATTGGAGGATTAATCTAAACAATACGACAACCTTCCAGACAATGTATTCATACTTTTATGTGATGAGCAGGTAAAGTTTCCTTGACTGCGCGCGTCAACCATTGCGGTGCATCGTTCTATAATAAATTTGAAACAGAGCAATTACCAGAATCGATTCAGAATTTCTAATAAAAATGCAAAGATCCCAGTCAGCGTTTCGTGATGACATTAAACCTCACAGCGCTGTAGACGGTTGGCAAAGGTGCTGAGAAAGGGCAAGGCGGTCTGAAAAACAGAACGTCGTTGTCACGAGTTCTTTAGGTCTGTGAGGTTGAACAAGATAACAAGGAAGCCCGTTCCGGAGAAGATACCTGCAGCAGAGCAAAAGCATGCGAAATTGAAGAGACTCACCGGCTGTTTCCATGATGAGCATTCGTCACAGGCAGCTAGCCCTCTCCCAGTGTGTGTATTTTTTTTTGTGCGTATACCTTCCCTGCAGCTCTCCAGCAGACATGGCAGAAAGTTAGACCTTGCTCTATTGGTCATGGTTGAGAGTGTGGCATTGAAATACCAGCATGCTCAGTTGGAGTCAATTCTTTTTTTCTCTTTCAAAAAGACAAATTTAAAGACTCTCTTCTTCATCAATCAGTCCGTTCCCATTGCTCTTCTGGCGGCACCTGATTTTATTAGATCCAACTAGAACTATGACCGCTGACCTTGCCTGGCACATACAATATTGGCGATAAGAGTAGGACTGCTAAAGCTAACATCGACAAAGTATTGAACATGATGCCAGACCTACAGGACATGTTTTCCAAGGTCTTAAGTAGTGTAATTCCAGTCTTACCAATGGATATGAACAAGGCTGTGATGTTGAGGCATATTTCACGATCAGCGTCTGGTATGTCGGGATCCTGGTGGATGAGGTAGAATACGTTTGTGTATGCGGCACCTGTCATAAGCAAAAAGGAGCTTCACCCCATTTCTACAGAAATGCCTTTGCTGCTCAAAGCAAGAATCTTTGACAATCTATGAAGAATTTTCTTGTATCAGCGGAGTGGCCATTGAATCATGTCCCTTTCACGTGCTCAAGCTAACAATGCGGGAGAAAGGGGAGTAGACCTACCGTACTGATTCCTCAGAGTTGAAGCAGTTGAAAAAAAATGTGATGCCATGCAGAAATAGAATGGTTAAATTATCATACCTGAAACTCACAAATTGTACTGTCTTGGTCTTAGGCAAACCTGTCCCAACTTTTGTGTCACTTCAAGAATTTAACCTGCGAAACATTACTGCGGATTTCCTGCGAGGGACTAAGCAACTGATTCGGTTTTCTCATCGGGAGTAAGTAAATTCATTGAGATAAAGAGCAGAAAGCAGAGAGGAGTGAAAAGAGAAGTGTTTTTTGGCTAGTAAATGAACTAAACTTGTACAGAAATCCTATCCCACAACTTGGGGAAGGGTGGCCTAAGGCCAAGCTGCTAAGGCAACTTAGGTCAAGCAGGTTTCACCAATTGGCAATACAGGAACATGTTTGCCTGTTCTTTTTCCTTTAAATTTAGATTCTTCGGAGATTTGATACCGTACTTTTACGTGTCATCCCACACCGGAACCATTCTGGATGCAGGACAGACAATCTTTTAATTGCAGCACAGGCATGGAAAAAGACCGGCAATAGTTTAGAAAGCTGAGGTGGAGCCTTCCGATGAGCACATTACACATGTACATGCATGTGTCTTCTCTGATTCCGTTCTTCTTATGATGTAGTAGTCCAACTGGGAGATTTCAGGTGTTTTCCCCAAATGTGGAGGATAAAAAAAGAAAAAAATGGTTGCTAACATGTATATCAGTGAGCGAGAAGGGTGTTTTCCCCAACCTGGCTACTGACAAGCAAAAAGAAAAAAGGAAAGGGGTTGCTGAAATGTAGATCCGTTTGCTGGAATCGGTGTTTTCCTGACTTTGCTGCCAGTTAGGAAGAGTAAACACCTTTTATGCATTTTGCATCATCATGAAATGTTCTTCAATCCACTGATGAAAATTTATTACTCCTTCACGTTCAATCTTACTACCTTCCGGTGTATTTACTATTATAACTCAAAATGAAATTTACTTGAGAGTATTCCTCTGTCTCCCAGAAGCCAGGGCTTGATTTAAATATTGTCCAGAAAGACACTTACAGTGTTTGAATGGTCTAAAGGACGGGTAATCCTATTGCCCAAAAGTCCTTTCGAAAGCACTTTCCGGCAGTACAGCTTGGTTCAGCTATCGTGAAAAGCTTTGCGGAATCAATCTACTCAACATAAACAATTTATACTTGGTCGGTGATAAGAAGAAGCCGTTGAACACTCACCGCCAAGAAGCCCAACGTAGATCATGAAAGCAGGCAGAAGATATACAGGCATGAAGTGTTTCTAAAGAAATATGAAGAAAGAAACCAACAACAGCAGAGAACATCAAGCCTGCATTACCGGTGAAGCCAAGAAGAATACAATGAACACACTTATGTTATTTGCAGGTGAAACTCCCGGCACTTGAAGCTACAATGAAGAAAATCTTGTCCTCATCACAATCAAACCCTGGTAACCACGGTAACCACCTGGTGGTGGTAACATTAACAAAGATATATGAATTATTTTGCAAGAGTGAAAGCTGTGAACGAATACTGGTCAAGCTACGTTGGTCAAAACACACGGATGTCAGCATACCCATGCAATGAATGTCCAAATGATCATGTTGGCTCCAAAACACATTGATACCAGCATACCCATGCAATGAATATCCAAATGATCATGTTGGCTCCTTGATAAAGGCTGATAGCTCCCACGCGTTTTATTTTCACCAAGCTGAGGGAACAACGTGACACAAAAACTCCAGCCTGGAAAGAAAGAAAACCAATCATTAAGCAAAAATTTGGAAGAAAATCGCAAGAAGTGGTTTGAGCTGTACGCATTACAAAAACTACACATTGAAAGTTGCTGCTCCAATGAAATACTGGAAGATCAGACTTCAAGTGAAATACTGGAAGATCAGACTTCAAGTCAAAGACTGGAAGATCAGATTTCAAGTGAAATACTGGAAGATCAGATTTTAAGAGAAACACTGGAAGATCAGATTTCAAGGGAAACGATTATACCTGTGAGCCCTGGCCAGGTCATATGCATACAAAAATGTGCTGCCTTTACTTGCCCAGAGCATAAACCTTTCAGATGAGGATTCTCTTGCTTCCTATGCTTTTCTTCACCTCACTCACCTTGCTCTTTCCTATGCTTGGCCAATTAAGTCCTGAGCTACACCCAGTCTGTTTCCATCCTTTTCTTGACAAAAAACTAACAGAGGTTTTGATTTCAGTGTCAAATTGGTAATTCCTATTTATCTCCCTTGAAACGTACTTGATAACAGAACTGCAAGGCGCCGTAAAACTCCGGACATGTGGCTCTCAAATATGGTGTTCCCTGTAGAACACCAATAACAGGCCTTGAGCATAGATTGGGAAGAGCAGCTTTGAACTAAGACATAAAACAGGCCTAAGACCGTTCAATACCCAATTTCAAATTAAAGCGGTGCATTTTCTCCTCACGTCTACACGTCAGCATGGTGTTTAGAAATGTGTTCAAGTAAGAGATAAATTTTAAGATAGACCAACCATAAGTGTTTCTGACTAGCTGATCTCACTCAGGTCACGTTATCATGTGTCATTGAATCTTTTGTATAGAGGTCCGTTTAGAAGCCGAAAAGGAATATGAAATGCCTGGTAGTGCCCGTTCAAGTGCCATGGCTATGATGTTTTCTGTTGCCTTGGCTATGATGTTGTCTGTTGCCATGGCTATGATGTCCGTTTTTCTTTGGCTTCAGGAGCAAGTGATGGCCATGCTTAGTCGCAGAGCTTCAACAAAAATGGCCAATTGATGTCCCCTGTTGACGAAAACTGTTGGACCAACTAATCATTTGTCTATGCATCCTGGAAAACAAGGCAGAGCATAGAGCATGTACTGGGGGCCTGTGTGTTTACCTGCTTCCTGGAGGAGAGGAGTTTCGAACCTTAGGCCGTATGGTCCGGAAATCTGGGCCGCAGTTTTGCATTTGGATATCAGAATCTAGGCACCTTAACGTTTCAGCTGTGCACGCGCATGCATGTATGCCATTGTGTTGCATGTGTTGCATTTGCATGGTTGATGGGATCGTGCACGGCGTGAAATGCATCGATTTGCGTTATGAGATCAACATTCAGAACGGAAGACCAATCAGCTGCCAGGAATTTCTTCGCAGAACTTATTCACAAATTGGCCTATAAGGGTAACTCCGATTGACCATAACATATGCTCTTCATCCAAGCAAGACCTGTACAGTGTGCTGTACCCTGTGTATGCCACGCTACAAAGACTGAAGTGCACACCACATAGGCGACTAAATTTAGCCAGCTCAGCTGGTTGTCATTGTGATCCTCAGTGGGTTATCATGGTGACTCAGAGACTTGACTTTGACATCAACAAATGTGTGAAAGTGCAAAAGACGTTTTCAAACTTGTGCTTTGAATTCACACCTTCAGAAGGGAAAACAAAAGCGCACGTTTTAACTGATGAATGTGCCAGTCCTTGGATAGGATGATATTCGATTGGATAGGATGATATTCTCGCATTTAAGGCCAGAAAAGTCCATAGCGCAGGGCCCGAGGGCGCTTACAATCGATATCGCCCTGAACTTGGTCCAATTTCATCACACTGACTTAAAGGCCATCTACAATTGGCTGACGGGAGCACAGAAATCCCGTCGGGAGATTTAACAGTTGCTGTAAAGTGGTGGAATATCCTCTTCTCTCCAAAGCCTGGACGTTGAAAGCTTCAAAGGGTGATAAAAGAAAGAATACTCTGACCATAGATACATGAATAGTGTCTTACCTTTGGTTCAGCCTTTGAAGCGCATCCTCGAACGACATATTCAAAGAAGTATATTGCACTTAACTGCGGCAGAAGACCGGAATAAGGTGAACGTTTACCGTTTGAAAATGGCACATATCAGTCATGAGCTGGTACCAGAGAGAGGGTAGAGCAAAGCCTCAGAAGCACGAATGATTTCAAGCAGTTGTGCAGTCGTTAATATTCTACAATTGGTGACGAGGCACTTACATTTGTGGCAAGCCAAAGGCTAAGGCGAAGGCATCTGAAGTATCGGTGTGGGCCAGTCTCTCCCTCCGTTTCATGAGTCGGATAGTCTACGGGCAGAGTATTTGTGCCACTGCCAGCTGTAGAATTTGAATGCCATGATAGCATAGACGATGGCAAGATGTGTGAGTAAGAATTGGCAGAACTTCTTTTTTTTTCAGTATTATAAGGTGAAGTATCGGTGTGGGCCAGTCTCTCCCTCCGTTTCATGAGTCGGATAGTCTACGGGCAGTATTTGTGCCACTGCCAGCTGTAGAATTCGAATGCCATGATAGCATAGACAATGGCAAGATGTGTGAGTAAGACTCCTCTTTTTTCAGTGTTAGGTGTACAGATCTTGTAGTCCTCACTCTCATGCTTCAAGACACTCTTACTGGTCACCAAGGCGCACAAAATTGATGTTCACAAGGAACACTAATGGCGAGAGAAAACACGAAGAACGGATTACAAAGCCTTAAAGTGCCCTCCACAATCTTCATTTTGTAGATTAAAAGTTTGGGCTGATCAGTTGGGCGTTTAGTTTAAGGTGTAAGCAGGCTTTCATTTTGTAGGGTGTGTGAATAAAATGTGCCAGTGTGATGAAAAGGGTGTGATGGAGTTCAATAAGAAAACACCAAGACTTGGAGAAAGACGGGGTAAGATGTGACCTGACCCTTGAACCTGGAGTGGAGTAGGGAAATAGTTCGAAAACTCTACTTTAATACTGTGAGAAGTGCGTTTTGAGTTGGCATGGCTGTATAAGATCAGTAAGTATAGAGTAGGAAGGTCATAGGTCTGCATGAGAATGGTGAATAAAAAGTTCAAGATTCAGTGAGTTGGTATAGCTTGTCGATATTGTGTGCGGGGTGTGCAGAAGAGGAAAATAGAGCTATTTTATGTTCAACAAGTTTTTTCTTTATGCTGATCATTGTGCCATATCCTTGCACAGTTGGCCAACTTCATTTGGCTTGAACAGTGCCAACACAGCCCCCAGATCAGCATGTGAATTTATGTGAGACGATACCACGGACACCATCCAGATGGAAGTGTAGTGGTATATATAATGTGCACATGCATCTAACATTAGTCAAGGGAGCCAACATGTAGTGCAGGCATCGATGATACGGTGTCATCTACAACCCTTTTCCTTCAATGAATAAACCAAGCACAAAATTGTTTGTTGTACAAGAGTGGATTGGGATCCATGTGATGGAATTTCAATGCAAGTCTAAACTTAACATAATGCAACAATTAAACATGGTAAGGACCATCCTTGATCCTATGTCATCCAGGGGGCCCTTTATCCCCCCCCCCCCCCCCCACCTCCATCCTTGGTACTAATTATTTA
>JAOWAR010165914.1:0-10153 GCA_028571005.1 Clathrina lutea
TGGACTATGAAGGAAAAAAATGGCACTGCTGCTCATTGGTAATGTGGCAATACACGTACAAAGTTTCGTGCTGCCACGGATAAGGGAAGGTGGTCTTCGGAGGGGTGGCCCGGTTTACAGCATGTGGCCCGGAATACGTCACCCGGCTCTACTGAGAGGAGCACGCATGATTTCGCGGCCGCGCAGTTCCCGGATCGTAAAGTTCGCCCTGGCCAGGCAAACATTTCGATATGAGGCCGAGTGCTAAAGTAACAGATCGATGATACAGTGAATCGATCCAGTGCCAAAATTACAGACAAGCAAGAAAAGCAAAGAAATGAGTATACGCTAGAAGTAGTAAATAACTCTCTTTTAAACACAGAAAAAAAAAGCTGCCATATACCAGACTGAGATGCCAAAGCAGACCATAAGCACTCATTAATCAAAACACTAGACGGACACTAGACGGACACTAGACGGACACCTGCTACAAAGTGGAAACAAACAATAAGCCTAATCAGCACTTGGCTTTGGCCTGATGGCTGTTTGCAAGATCAGGTTACTCCTGCCTCAACTCAAGGTTTTGCCAGACCTGTGTTTTTGCAGCATTTAAGGATCAAGTAACATAAGGAAGAGCAAAAACAAAAAAAAAAGGAAAATGAGAAGAGAGCACAGCAGGGAGGTGAAGTTAAACATGAAAAAATGATTCCAAAGACAAAAGAAAGAGGAAATCTTTACCCTCAACTCTTCCCATGGAAACAAACTACCATTCTTTTCCAACATTCTCTGTCCCAGCCAACCACCAGATGTTCGTCTTCAGACAGGTCTTTGAGAGGGAAAACTTCCTGAACCTCTGCTAGATCTGAGTCGGTGGCTCTTTGGATTGACTGCACTTTCACCTGGAAAACCATAAAAGCCAGACCAGAGCTTGTAACCATGCAGTGATCAGCTTATTCAAACTGGCCACCATCAGAAACATGTCAGTTATTTTCTTAGCCCGAAAACTAACATAAAATAAGGTCCAGGCCTGAGCAAACAGGCTTTGTATACCAAAATTGGAGGCTTTGATTCCAGGGTATTATTCTTTGACAAGGTTGAGCCCAAATGAAGATTTTATTGAGCCTGTGCTTGCTCAAACAAGAAAAGTGTTCAACGACTACCGTAAACCATAACATTTTCTGGACAGTAACTTTGTAGCACTATTTTGCTGGGACATTTTGTAAGCTTTTCATTTTCACAAACACTGGCAGCCTGTCTATAGTGAACCCACTTTAGTTCGGGCAAACCTAAGAAAACTGCTGTGAATGATAAACTTATAAAATCAGGTCTGATTGGGTTAACGTTTGTCCTGCGGGTGCATGCATGATAACATTTTGAGTGCAACACAAGTTTCGAGACTCATGACGATGGCAAAAACAAGAAGAGATCTTTTGTATAATGTTCTTTCATGTCCACCACCCCCTCTGGATGAGTTACAGCTTAAAATCAAAGTCCCAGATACCACAACTTTTATTCAAAATTCTTTCAGAGAATGATTTGCTCCGCAATTGGTCCTTCACAAATGCAAATAAATTTGCAACATTTTTGTGTGTACCTTCTCCTCCTAGAACAAAACAGTCTAGTTTCCTTTATCGTAGGTAAAACATGGCTGTTGTCGTATGTGTTGAACCATTTATGCTTGGCTGTCGGTGTATGTGCTGAAGTTGGGAAGAGGCATAGTTCTTCTGGTAAGCTAAAGTAACTTGAAAAAAAGAAAACCGACAAGCGTGAGCTTGGTCGGCACCTGTGCGTTTGGAAAGCATTCCTCTCCAGTACTAGTGGCATGATCATTAATTTAGAAAATATTGGATAGGATTTGAGGAAGAATTGATAGAGGAAATAATGAGGTGGATCTTAAGTGAAGGTGGGATGCTGTCTTGTCCCAACCAGCTGGGATTTGAATCTGGGACTCACAGCATTCGTGGCTGGTACTTCTCTACCTGAGCTATTGGCTTAAACCCAATCGAATCAAGAGTAGTCTCAGCCACCTTAGCTCTGCCCACCGACTGTTTCACCTACATATACTGCCCTTGACTCTTGACAGTTTGGCCTTCTTTCTAATTCTTCTTGGTGCATGGCCAGTCAAGGTTAAACTCCTCACTCCAAGGGGTGGAGGATCTAACTTATAACATCTGGGAAAGGACTAGGAAGGTATGTACATGGAGAGCCCTCGCACAGTCTTATTTTGTTGTTTGACTGTTGCTGTTACTTTAACCCTATCCAAGACAAGCTTTTTTGATGTCTGGGATTGTTTGGTGCGTAATCTAATGTGGACACACTCTACCCCTCTCTCCATTGCTGCCCTGAGAGGCACTGTTTAGAGTATTCCCAGAGAAAGCTTAGCTCCCAATTGTGTTGGGGCAATATTGCTGTGATTGCAAAGCATTGCCCAAGTGGAAATGATATTGACATTAGCTCTATTGGAAAATGGTAAACTGAAGGGAGAGGAATACTGCTACCTCACAATCGGCTGGCACGTACCCCTGCAGGTCAAGTAGGTGTCAGACATGCCCTGTGATTGTCAACCTACAACGTATCAGCCTCTCGCCAACAACAGAGTATCCATTGCGTGGTCATTTTACGTGCCGGTCCAGCAACGTTGACATTTATTGGGCTGCATTGTATCCAACGCGATGTACGTCAGAGAGACAGGCTGCGTTCTCCGTGACAGAATCACACAGCACCGTCTTGCTCTCCGGCATGAGTTGGACACACCTGTTGTGGTGCACTTTGCAGGAAATGAAGACCACAGATTCACGGTTTGCATGCTTGAGGGTACTCTGTTGAGGCGTCTCACAAAACACCGATGGATTGAGCACCTCGCGATCGGAAGGGCACCTGACATCCGGCTGATCAACAGGGATGATGGAGCTGATGCCGTAACGTTGAAGTCCTGGTTTAACCGCTTTCCCCAATGCAGCACATGCACGCATGCTTGCTTTACATTCACACCCTTACCACACATGCGCTTACGCTCTCATCTTTACCTACTCACACTTGCTTTTCACCTAGTTTCCCACTTCCCTGACCCTTGTAAGCGCTGCTACCCCAACATTTCCCTGCCATTCTTGTCTGACTTTCTCCTCTCCTGATGAAGCCCTATGGGCAAAAATTTGAGTTTTTTTCATTCTGTTCTCGCTCTTCCTCTCCCTTCAGTTTATCATTATCCAATAGACTGAAATAGACTGAAATAAAATGAAATAGATTGAAATCTCCACCAGTTGGTCTCCGGTTTCAAAATGAAACGGGCATGAGGTACCATTTAAGGCACGAACTCACCAAATACTGCAGAGCTGACATCTGTGTCTGCTGCAACTGTGGGATATGTCATCAATGTATCCCTGCACAGGCCACCTTCATCATCTTTGTCCATCCTGACAACAGGACGTCTCCAAACAGTTTGTCTTAATTCTTGGCTGGGGCTTCTGGAAACACGAGCTCCTTGGTCAACGAAAAGTGCAAATCGGTTTGGCTGGCATGTTCTGCGGCGCTCTTCTCTCCCTTGCTTCTGTCCCTCCAACACCTGAAAAAAGGGCTCTAGCCACATCCTTTCAACGCGTGTCTCTTGCTCCTTTGCCATTTCCCACGCCTTAACAGCAAGGTTTACCACAGCAGAGACAGTGACTGCCAGGTGTTGGCCATGTACAGACTGGGGTATCAAGTTGAGAAGACGCTTAGGAGCATTGTACCTCTCCAGCAGCTCCGCAAGAGGCCGGTCCAGGTTGTCTTTGGCGGTACTCACACATCTGTGCAGGGCCTGAAGGGTTTGCTCAGCAAGACTGGAGACCTGTGTTGCTCGTTCGAGACTAAGCAAACGCTCAAAAGCACCATTCAGTTGTTGGAACTCTTTGTCAGGAAGAGAAGTGCGCAGTAGCTGTGGAAGATGGGTGTGCAGATATCCTTGATGGACAAGATGATCAGTGGCCAAACAATGCACTGCTCTTAAGTGTGCTAGCTTCAACCCTGGCACATGAAGGGCGTTGATTGTGGCGTGAGCAACCATCTGACTACCTGCTACTTCATCGGGCTGTAAGCGGTGCAAAAAATCAGCAAGTGCAGTTTGTGAAAACTCCTGCAGGTCGTCAGGCGACTCACTTGCCAGTATGCGAGAGACCATTGCAAGTGAGTGCAGCAGCTGCACAGTTTGCTGGTAAAGCTGCTGTCCAAACCGTATGACCAGAGCAGCTCTCATGCTGCCTGTCAATGCCTGGCAGAAGACATCGGGCAAGGTGGGATCAAGCTGTTCTCTGCCCTGCAAGCCTAAGGTTGGTGGTGGTGGTAGCACCGGAACGAAGACGAACCGCTGTCGCAGTCGCTTCAGATTAATGCGGCTAGCAGAGCTGACGAAATGAAGGAGCAGAAGGTGTTGGGCTTGCTTCCACTTGAAGCACAAGCTATTCGTGCTGCCAGACATTTCAACACTGCCGGTCCGGCATGTCACCGCTTCGAGAGACTCTTCATTGATCTGCAACAAGCTGCCATAGTCATTGACGCTAAGCTGTGGGAGACTGATCTCATCCTGATTGGAGCCGGCCTCTAGCATAACTCGCAAAGCATCATCACCTTCCTCAGCAGAGTGTGATTGGCACTCATCAAGAAATTCCTGCTGAGGAAGGAGAAGCTGCTCAATCATAACGGGCAGCGTTTCAGCAATGGACCCCACGTTGGTGCTGTCACTCAGTTTGAAGACCTGACCTGTCTGATCGCATGCACCTTGGCGCAGTTGACCACCAATTTCATCGTGGTATTTGTTGAATGCCTGTCGGCAGGCATTAAAACGCCTTCGGTCGGCCTCATTTCTTAGGATTTCTGAAATTGGCATGGTCTCGTCTACTTCCGTGAGCTGGTGTGAGCAGTTGTGTTGAAACCATAGGAAATACTCCACAAGTGGAGGAACCAGCTTCAGGCGGTGGAATGGCTGCAAGTTGACCAGGAATTTGTGCAAAAGAGCAAGCCGTTCGAGCTCATTTCGTGACAGCAGTTCGTACTCATGGATGAAAGTCTCAAAGGAGACACATGGACATTCTGGGAACTTTCCCAGGTCTTTCCCCAGCTGTGACTGCCGACGCAGGCTCTCCACTTGTGTTTCATACTCTTCTAGATGTTTGTATGTGTACTGGAAGATTTCTTGCCGGAACAGATCTTCAGCAGACTTTCGCTGGCCCTCATCAGTGAACTTTGCCAGAAACTCTGATCTTCCCTCCAGCTGCAGTTGCAGAAGTCGTTCAAATGAACGCATCAACAGAAGACAGCACCTTTCAACTGATATCTGTGACAGCTTGCCAATGTCCTGCAAGAACAGAAATGGTTGTGAAACTCTGGTGAAACAAAAGCTTGCTGTCTTCTCCAGCATGTTGTTTCCTTGTCCATCCTTCTCGATGAAGGATGAGGTGACAACGGACAGTGGCTTGGATTCACCTTCTTGCATGACATGCCACAGAATTGAAGAGAAGGTCATCAAGGTGTTAATATATGTCGCATGGAGGGGCAGGTGGCCGTTGAATGACATCGGTTTGCCAGAAGCTTCATATTGGCTGCAACAATCAATCTTCACAGCATCCAGCTTACTGCTGCGGTAGGAAATAGAACCAAAGTAGTACGTTCCTTTAAGGGCTTCTGGCTGTGCAAGCAGCGTCATCCAGTGATTGGTCCTCTTGCCAAGAGCAAAGAAGAGAGCTACTTGGTTGATCATGATGTCACGTACCATCACCTTGTCAGTACTGGGATTGAAAATTCTGTTCATGGGTGGAGGCAACCTAGACCATCTTCCGTCCTCCAAGAGAAGACAGAATATCTTCCTCTGCCACGGCACCATCTGAAGACCATTGATTTGGGTAAACACGCTCTGGAGGTGCCGCACCTTTTGGATTTGGTTTTTGGCGAAATAGTCATGATATGTCTTCAGCAAGAGGAAGCATTTCAGGCAAGATGGGATGTCCATCCTGTCGACATTGCCGCCAGCTCGCAACTTGGCATTGCACCAGTCACGAAGATCCCTAAAATGTGTGGCCTTGCTATTATCGTATACCTGGCTGAACTCAAAATAGAAGGCATGAGCATCTCTGAATGCATTCGGACCGTTGTCCATCGGCTGTGGTGCAACCATGAAGGAAAAACGGGTTTCTGATATGCTGCTTTCCGGCACCAGGGAGCCTGCGATTCGCCTAGCCAAGGCATGGTTCGAAGACTGGAGGCATTTGACCAGATGCGCTTTGCCTGAAGCACGCATGACAGACTTCAGAAGGTAGAGCTGGTGATGAGGGTTCTGCTTGAAATGGCAACTTGCAAGAGATGACAAAACATCACCAAAATCGCAAGTTGCACAAGCGCCAACATTCTGTTGGTTGAAATTTCTAGCCATCATGTCAAGTAATGCACGCATGACAGCCTCAGCTTCAATGGCATCCAAAGGCCGGCCAAACGTTTGTGTTGGCTCATTTAATTTGTTAATTTGGGTGTTAAGGACGGTGAGCGTTTCTTTAGCATGATGGTTAACTCGTAACCAGAAAAATAGGTGGGCAAGCTGCTGCTGCATGACCGGGGTAGATGACAATGACTGGGGGTAGTCTCGTGGGATGTAACACCCGGTTTTTATATCTCTGGATCTGCTGCAAAGGCCCAGCTCTGTGTTGAGGGCATCATGAAGCACCTCTTGTGCCTGCAAGAGCGTCTCCGATAACAAGGCCAGAATTTGCTTGCCTGCTTCTTCAGGAAAAACAATGTTGGCTGGAAGGCCACGGCAGTTGAGCAGTTGCAGCACACAAGCTAGGTCGGCTGTTTTGATGTTGGGTGACCTGCTGCTCTCCGATGTGATGGACACAGACGATAGCCATGAGTGAACAACTTCTGCCAATGCTCGAAGCAAGTCAGCACAGTTGATCGGCTGGTTATCGCTGACCAATGATGTGCAATGCCTGATGAAGCACTGCAGCACAGTGTCAGTATCATCAACTGGTTTGGCCATGGTGGGCAAGGCTCTTAACAGAGCCCTCGCAGTGCTGGCATCCAGGCAGCACAAGCAGGTGTGTGCCATCCTCATCAACTCAACCTGCCGGCTCATGTCTCGGAAGACAAAGCCTTGACTCTTCAGAGCAGAAGCGACAACTGGCTGAATCGATTGAAAAGCTCTGACAAACCCAGCAGCCGAACCCGACCAGTCAGATTCTTCAGTCGACAAGTTCACCAATTGTTTCCAAAGCTTCTTGGCGGCGTCGAGGATAAAGTTGGAAAAAAACTCATCCGGAAGATCGCCATACACCAGCAGATCTCCTCCTGTCCATGCAATGTCAAGTTGCGCAATGGCTGAAGCCGTTGTGAAGAGATCTCTTGCACTGTCCTTCTTCTGTGCAAGCAGCGATAAGCAATGTGACAGCAAGTCTGTCTTGCACCCCAGCGTAGCCCAATGCAGTACGATGTTAACTGCAACAATCTTGTTTCGGCGCAGCATGCCTGACACCATGGTTGTCACAAGGTGATCGTGGCAGTAGGCGCGCAGGAAGGCCTCTGCACCGGTGCATTCGAGGACCTTGCCAATAACAACATCACTAACAAAGGCTTTGTGCAGTTGCTGCCTTCCAAGTTCCGACGACAAGTCCACAGACTTAGTCAAATTTTCCACATGTTCTTGGAGAATGCCAAGCAGAGGCGTTTTGGGCAGGTGAAGTTGTGGTAAACAAAGATGCCACGGTTGCTTGCTCAGCAGCTTGTTGGTCGGAACAGGAATCAGCTTTAGGAGGTGTTCTAGAATTTCACTGCTGCACTTCACCACAGGAAGAAGGCCTCCGTCCTTGCAAAGCGTGTTTATGACGTACGCAAATACACCAAGAAGCTTCTGGTGTATTCTCCGATCGATCTCATCAGCAAGGCCACAAGCGATCTTTCGACTAGAGATGTCCACTGCGAGCTGGTGCACGAGTAGGAAAGCATCGCGGTCAGAGAAGTGGTTGATTAAGTATGCTTCCATGTAAGTGAAGATTACACGGTGCTGTTCAAGTAGGCTCATTAGGACCTCAACTCGTCTTTCTACACTCATTCTTTGCTGGTAGAATTGTAGAGCTTCTAAACACCTGGCACTCATGCCACTGTGTGGGGAGAATGATGAAAAAGTGACACAACTGCAGTACTCCAGTGCCAACTGATGGCGTCGACTCGCCAGTCCGTCTGTCAACAGTGATTCTGCTTCCCCCTCCTGCTTGAAACTCGACGTGCCTGAACTAAACATCTGCGCAAACCGCTGCAGATGAAAGGTAGTGGTTTCACTTGTGTCAAGAAACATGCAGCTCCAGCCATTCAGAAACGATGCTGTAAATGCACTCTGCCCGTGGGCTTGGACAGCTGGGAAGTGCAAGAGAAGGATGTAGTTCTTCTCCGCCCGGGCATCACTGAGTGTCTGATGCAAGATTTGCAAGTCCTGGACCTGTGCAGTGTTGGCTGTGATGATGCAGCATGTCTTCCTGGGATTCCTCTCAAAACCTTCCATGAAGCCGACAATGTCACGCTGGCGCTGGAAGTGATTCGCATCCTTGACAAGCAAGCACTGTGCTAACTCCTGACCGAAGTGCTTCTCTGCGACATCTGCAAGGAACTGAAGAATGGGAGATGTGCGAGTGAAGATGAGCAGCTTGTTGCTTCCTTGAGCAGTGCCACCATTGAGCTGGCACCGCTCAATATAGCTTTGGACCAGTTGGCGAAGGCTGAAATGCTCCAGAACATGGAAGTAGATGTCTACGTAAATGTCTGGTTGATGAAAGGTGCGCAGCTTCAAAAGAAATGTCTCGGGTCGCACGAGCTGAAGAAGCTCAGCACAGAGACTGCGCACAATTCGTTGCAGAGGGTCACAGTCTTGCATAAACGGCTTGTCTCGCAGCGCCTGCGTAAATACTGAGTAGGGGTTGAACATAGGAGGGGCAAACGGTATGCTGGTTTTTATATGAGCCAAGAAGAGAGACGGAAGGGTGCTGGTTTGATAGCCGTAAAACGATGACTCCCCCATGTGCTGGACGAAATCTTGGCAGCACTTGTAGGCCAGTCTGACGAGGTGCTGCTCTTCTGAATCCAGTTTCTTCAGCCGAAGTTGGAGAAAATCATGCACTGAAAGCAGGAACTTGTCAAAGCGGCTAAGGAATGGTGCCGGTATCTGGTCTAAACGACTGAGACGCAAGAAGACAAGACACTGGAAATGTGGGTTTACAGGACAAGGGTACGTGACGAAGCCGATGCTAATGTTGGAAAACGCCTGTGGCTCATGGCTGCTGCCACTGGCCATCATTCGGTAGCTCTGGTTTAGTAGATCGTATAAGCCACCATGAATCCGAGACGTGTTAATCAGCACGGCAGTCACAGGCCTCTCAACTGCAAATCGAATGCTGGAAATGGTTTCCACAGCATGCAGATCTGACATGTCTCCTGGCAAGTCACTCATACAGAAGATCTGCGAACTCTCAGGGTCGAGCAAGCCAACTTGCTGCAGCAGATGAATGGCCGAGTGCTCCTCTGTCGGGTCAATAATCATCTTGAAGCGAGGAGTGAGGGGATGTCCTGCACCAATCACAGAGCGGTCAACATTTGTCAAGAGGTTGTCATCTCTGCTATCAATGGCATTTTGCAAGATGTCAATAATGCCACGGAAATCACTGGAGTCGGGAAGAGCAAAGCTCTGGCCAAGTTTACACAACTCTTCATGGACAGCTGAAAAGAATGTTTTAGTCAGCGTTTGGAAGCGACTTGCATCCATTCCATTGAAGTTTTCCTCCAATGCACGCAAGAACAGATTAGAGCTGATCGGGAGACCACAAGAATGGCCACTGAGACGATGCCGATGGATGTAGCGGAATGTGTACACCAAGTCACGATAGTGAAAGAATTGTGCAAAACCATCGTCTTGCAAGACGTTCAGGAAGCCTTGGCAGGTGCCTTGCACAAAGCAGCGGGTGTGTTCATCAATTGACTTTTCTTCGAGACCAAGGCAGCCAAATGCAAGCTCGCACAGGTCATTGAGTGTTGCCAGTGAGTGCAGAACTATTACCATGCGATTTTCATTGGCTGAATCAAAGTGGTGATTGGAAATGGCCACAAAAGAGACCTTGCATTCATCAAGGTACGGGTGGAGGACTTTTAGGGCCATGTCACTGCTGTC
>JAOWAR010165925.1:0-10152 GCA_028571005.1 Clathrina lutea
TAGGCGAATCGGTGCCGCAGGATCGAGTACGACAATGCTACGGGTTTTTTCACGGCTTCGAGGTTTTTCAAAAATTTTTCGTTCATAATACATTTGAGCCGTCCGGCCACTCTTCTTTCATACTTGAATTTCACCGAAATGTTCCATGGTCAAGTGCCCTGATAGCCAACCTCTTCATGGCAATGGTGTTGGGATGTGGAATTTTTTAAACATTATTGGTAGCCTGGTCGTTGTGCAAGAGGTTTACACTGAAGGGCAGGGGAGAATTCCAGAGGTTGCTGGTGGCAACAGTTTGAATCGTAGCGGTCGAATGAGGATGCTGTGTGTTTGACTCCTAGCAGCAATGATATCACACCTTATTGGCTAAAGTTTCTTGTGGTTGGCAGTCCATGACTGCCATCTCACTTTTGTGTTTCGTGTGATGAGGCAAGGCAGTTGGTTGTCAGCCGGGTTGTAGGCAAACTCCCCTTCCTTCATTCCCTTCACTTCCAAGCAAACTTTTTTTCGCTCGGATTGCCTCAGCTAAAGAGCAAATGGAGACAATAGTTTAGTTTGTTCATGTCACACACGTTAGGAATTTGAGCCCAGTTAGGTACAAAACTTCACAGACATTGACTCTGATCAATGAGCTGCAGCTGCACATGCCATGCTAAGCAATCGCTATTTGTGTAGTTGGAAAGAAGGCGAATTGAATATTTTATGTGCTCATCATTATAATTGCTTTTTTGTTTAAGCTGGTCGAATGATCTGATTGATAAGCACCGGGATTTCGAATTCCGTTTTGGCTAGGTGCTGCTCGCCGCTCTTTTAAGTCCCAAACTGTCCCTCGGGTAAAGTACAACATGAAAGTACCAGTAAAACGTACAGTTGGTTCTCTCTGCAACGGAGTGCAGAGACTAACAATGGCAAGGGATGAAAAAAAGGGATCTGCACATCCTGACTGGGAAATCGAACCAATCACATCCCTTTTCTCGCTTGTGACAATTAACTTCAAGCGTCTGTCCATTTTAGCAAAATCCACTTTTTTTTCTTCTGACAAATTAGAACCTTTTTTTTGCATTTGCTCTTTCTGCAGACGTGTAACATGTCCTGAAGATGGTCAGCCGCTTGATAATGTGAAAGTGAGAATCTTGCGGCTTGGTTTCTGTCAATTTACTCTTTTCCTTTCTCTCACTCTCCTAGCCGTATCTGTTATCATCAATGTGTTGGTTTGTTGCTCCGCCCTCCTGTCTGTTTTTGTCTGCTGGAAATGCTTTCACCTAGACCCCCTGAAACAAGTTGTTTTTGCTCCCCACCCCACCCTCAATGCTGGCACTTTCCTGCCACTCCTCTGTCCTGTCTCTACCAATTCCTCCTGCTCTCTCTCTCTCTCTCTCTCTCTCTCTCTCGCACACACACCCGTCTCTATCACTTTCTCTCACTCTCACACACACTCTCTTGCTCTTTCTCTCTCTTCATGCGTATTCATCAGGTTGACATTGATCTCAAGGTGACCATGATGCTCCTTGAGGCAAAGTGCCCACACTGGAGAAAAGGCTGCACTCATACGAGCACCCTCTCCAAGCTTGGAGTAAGTGTGACAAGACAAAGGAAATTTATCTCGACACAGTGGAAATCTGATACCGCACACCAGGAAAAAATAGGCAGTTTCCTATTCTTTAAGCCGGCGCCTTTGAGGCTGCGCCTTTGAGCCTGCGCCTTTGGGATTGCGTAAAGCATCATTCTTGATGTGTACTGCGTAATTTTTGTTATTATAAATATTTTAACCCAGCATCCTACTTTTCATGCCAACCAAAGCTTTTACCTGCGGAGAATTCATCTTTGAAGAAGGAAGCTTTGTTACACAAGGTTGTCGAAAATAAGTCACGGTGAACACGTGTTTTCTGTATATTTTATGGCAATCCCAGAGGTTAGGCAGTTGTGTATTGTCATAGCATAGCCTTGAGAATGTTTTGCGTATTGATGTGTGAGTGGGTGTGTCTGCCTGCGTACATGTGTGCCCATCTGCCTGCCTTGAAGAAGGCAAATGGAGAGCCAAGCAAGCCACTTTTGTTTATCCATACATTTGAGCTTAATAAAAAAAACAAGAAGTTGAACGAAATTACTTTAAAGCTTGCTCTTCTTCAGAGCAATATAACTGTTTTGGCTAAAATTAGCCACAGGAAGTGCATGACATGAATGTGATGTTTTCGACTATTCCTAAAGTAGAATTTGAAGTTTACTGCATGGATCGAGGTGTAAGGCAGTTGATAGCAGAAAGTGGAACGCTGTGATAGGTGAAGAAACTTCAGTTGCAGGTGAAAATTCTTCTTTACCTGCATCAGGTGAACACATACTCCGGCGTACTCCAGTCTGGAATGTTCCTAAATCGGCCCTCGCGCCCAGCCTGAGCTTTTGCCTAGTGCAGGGTTCTTTTGCTCTGGGCTTGTCGCTCCGATTAACCATGTTCTAACCAAGAGGGGAGGAACAATCTTGTGTTTAGAAGCATTGTATTTCTTACGGCCATGTTTGTATACACTTAGAGCGAAACAGAAAAAACCGTGCCACCACCGCCTGGCATCCCAGAGTATGTCTGTGCATTTTTTCCTTTCCTTGTCTGGCTGCCTTGTTGCCTGCCTGTCAGTCAGTTCTGAATCCTGATCTAGCTGAAGCATCAACCAGAAACCATTATGTTGATGTGTCTTCACAGATTCAGGGAAACCCCCAATGACTGACTTTTTTTTTTCTTGTCTGCCTATCTGTCTTGCAAAGCTCACTGGATCCACAGATAGTAGGAAAATCTGTTTTATTTGTCCTGCTCGATGTTGACGACAAGGCGTTGAATGGCTCTTCGTGGATTCATCAAACTTTGTATAATCGGTTGAACGCTCGAACCACTGTTGATCCTTGTGGTGTGTTTGTGTTCCTCTGTTTTTCTCCACTTTCCTGTACATGTCTGTGTGTGCATAGATACTGGAGCACCTCGTTGAGATGTTTTTCATCATCTGCTACAGTTAGGAAATTTTGAGATGCCCATTCCTGGGAAATGGAAAGTCAGATCACTAGGAGCCCTGAACATATAGTCTCAGTGGAGGAAAAACACTTGGTCAAAACGTGCTCCTTTGACAGGAAAGTACCATCAACTGGCGCCATCTTGAATAAAGAAAAGAGATTTCACTGTCTTTTCGTATTTTCAATCTCTGTACTGTGGCATATCAGCGCGTACATAACCAGGGTTTGCTTTCTCTCTCTCTCTCTGTTTCTCTGTTTTTCTCTCTTTCTCTCTCTCTCTGTGTTTCTCTTTCGGTTCCTCTGTCTTCTTCTCTTTATTTTTTGTCTGTCAGGCTCACATCGCTCTCTGCCCATTCAACGACCAGGTGTCAAGCATCTTCGCTCCTGCCTCTGAAAAGGCTCCACCCTCACCTTGGAACAAGCCAGATATACATCCAAAACCCAAACAAGGTCCAACTAATGCTACTCCTTTATCCGCGCGCCAAACGGTTGAAGGGCGTCAAGAGGCCATATTAAGAAACTTAGGACAGCGCTCGCAAGACCCTGGGACAGAGAACAATTTCAGAGCAATGCCTTCACCAACGGCTAGCCTGCGCCCAGCTCATCCTAAAAGACTTCCACCCAACCCTCTTGCTAGCGCTAGCCTCGCTTCTTCCTCTGCCGACTACGCAACATTGCAAGGTTCATATTGTACACAACAAGGTTTCCTGCCCACCGCCAAGCTTTGGCACGGGTATCAGGACGTTTCTGTGCCAGATACTGAGAGCCAGATGTTGCTGGCGAAACGTGCCTTTCCTCCAAAGCATATTAAGGTTGGTGGCAGCACCGAATCCACACATTTGCCAGGACATTCTCATCAAACACGTCAAAATGTTGAGTCGCCCCGTCATTGGTCCCCATTGATGGGAAACAACGCTCCAGCCAAACCGAAAAGGTCAGCACCGCTTGCTGGTACCATGCCTTTTGAGAACCGCCCACCGCCACCCATGAACCCACCTCCTTCCCTTGCTGACACTTGCAGTAGCGCAGAACCACCAGAGTCCGAACTCCCACCACCACCACCATCACTTGATGACAACGACAGCGATAATCCGGAGGAGTTGTATCTCGATATTTGTAGCCCGTCTCCTGATCCCAGGCCGGACAGTCCTAGCTTGCTTTACTCTCTTCCTCAGAAGAAGACACCCTCTCCGGAGGTCTTGGGTTCAAACGGACAACCGTTGGTGCACCTTGGAGGCATCAATAAAGAGACTCCAAATCATACATCTTTTCCATTGCTACAGGGAGAAGGAGACGCAAGGCCATCAAGTTCGAAAGGAGCTGTGTCACCTATTTCGGGAGAAGAGGGGGACAGCCCACCAGAGATGACTGGCAACCATTCTCATTCTTCAAGCGCCAGCTCGGAACTCTCTGTGACATCTTTGTCTTCGCTGTCAAGTCAAGGCAGCTCGGGCGGTGCGGTGAGCCAGCGCGACACTTCACCTCGCCTGGCCCTGGCAGATGAAAGTGTTTATGAGTGTGCTGCTGATGGGAAGGTGCCGACAGGGACGAAGGCCGTCATCCGCCTGTCATTCAACCGGTCTCCTTCTTCTACGCCAGTGAGTGCATGTTCTTGATGTTTTGCTGTGCTGCTTGCCCTCGCTTTCAAAGTCACATGTTAAGCTGTTGCCATATTTTCGACAAGGAATCTGTTCTTTTCATTGCGTTTTAGCCTTTCGTTTTCGCCTCTTCGTTTTCATTCTCTCTACTCACCACCCCGCCTTTCTCTCTTGCTTAGCATCCTTTTTTCTCCACCTCCCTCCCTCCCTCTCTCTCTTCTTCTCTCCCTCTTGCTCACTCTCTTTCACACTCCCAATCTCTTTCTCTCTGACCTAGCCACTGTGGCTACATCTTCATCTCATTATTGCCTCTGTCTCCATTCTCACGCATACCCTTGTTTTTCCATTACACACTCCCAGAGCCTCTGTTTTCCCCCACCCTTGTATTGCTGCTTGGATACCCCTCACAAACACATTCAGCCGCTCCCACTCCTCTTCCTCCCCGCTTCCTCTATCACCTCTCTCGATATCGTATCCTTTCTTGTGGTTAGTTTCCTTCTCATTCTCGCCCTCTTTCACGCCTGCCTTGGTTGTTGCTCAAGAAACAACTTCAATAGGAACTGTCTGGGTTTGAGATGGGGCAACGGACCGCGTGACCGTTCTCCATTCTGTCGTTTTCAGTCACCTATGTTTGCCTTATTTTCTTTCCTAAACACTCGAAAATGCCTTTCGGAGACCTTTAACTGCTGTGTTCCTTGTTGCTCTAACCGCTGCTCTGGAAGAGCCGCCTGTTTTTCACGAGAAGCAATACCATGCGGCATAATACTAGAGAGTAGTGGAGCTCGAATCGCACACATCATTACGTCGCAAAGCGCATTGTGCGGCAGAATGCCTCTTTTCCCGGCGGCCGGTGGCGGGATCAAGAGGTGAAAAATCAGAAAGCTTGCCGTCTTCTTGTGCACTTTCTGTAGGCTCAGTGTACTGATATGTCGTGAGTATAAGAAACAAGCTGCTAGTGCTATCCGCAATTTGCAGCGCAGTAGATGTCCATCTTGGCCGTCTTGGTGTGGTTGTGGCGGACTATTTTCACCTTCACATTAACACGGTGTTCCATGACTTCGAGAAGGATAGTTTGGGAAAGAATAGGGGGCTAGATCTGCCAACCAAATTAGGTAAAGAGGCTTGGTTGCCTGCACTTCAGGGACAGGGGGCTTGAGGTCTTCACGCGAGAGTTGTTAGTCGTTTTGTAATCGCTGCCTTTGCCTGGGTTTGTACCAGTGGCTTCTGGCGAAAGAAAACTGGCAGCTCCCGGGCCTCCGTCACTGTCAGTCCACCAGTGCATTTTCAGAAGCGTTTTGGCACCTTTTCACTCAAAAAGATTCGCCGTCTTTCACGAGAGGTGTCCACCCTTGTTCCTCAAAAGTTCAAATCGGCACTAGGCGATAACAAGCTCGGAAACTGCTCTAAAATCAGAGAAGAAGACCAAGAACAGCTTGACCAACTGCGCATCTTTTATATTGCCAGCCAGAGGACCCTGCTGCGTCCCTTGAACCCAGGCAATTCACATTAAAAGTCGTGTATTGCAAAAGTAGATGTGTGCATCTCAAAAGCATCTGTAACACCGTGTGTAAACCGTTCATGAGAAAGATGTGCGGTGGCACCCCATGTGAGAGCAAAATTAAAGTCCCTTTTGACTCACCACTTGCACCAGGAAATCAAGTCTGGTCAGGCAGCCATTTCTCCACCTCATTTGTTTGGCTCTCTCTCTCTCTGTCCATGTCTTGTGCTTGTTGCTGATAGGTACTTTCGCCTCCAGAAAATGCTTTGAGCACCACCTTTGAGAAGGTGTCGAAAGGCGATCCAGATAATGGTCCTGTACTTAAGAAGTGTCCGTTTCACGCTGTGTTTGGTGCCGAACCATGCACCTTCCAGGTAGGTGGTTGGGAATTTAAAATGTATGTGTGGGCTGGCACTATTTTTGGCCAGTTGCGATGACTGGTGCACGTCTTGTGTCAAGCTGAGAGAGAAAAGGGATTTAGAGAGAGAGGGGGGAGGAGAGTAAAGAGAGGGAGGACAAGAAGGAGAGAAATAAATATTTTTGCGGACGTTGAAGCTTCTTCTTCTTCTTCTTCTTCTTCTTCTTCTTCTTCTACCTGGAACAGATTATCAGGGCTTAAACGATGGCTTACTTTTATTGTATCCTTTGGACCGGTCAAGTATCACTTTCCTTATTGACTCAGACATATTTGAAAGTGTACAATCTGACCCATGAATGGACACCAGGACCGACAAACAAGTATCATTGTTTTATTTAGACTCTCATGTTTCTGGCTCGTCACCGAAGTGTCTCGGTCAACCACATGGTAGCTTGTCATTCACATATGCATCCGCAAAATGCACGACTGCTACATCCCTCCTCCTGTGAAAAGAAAGGAAGAATAACACAAACAAAATTTCAGAGCTGTCCCTTTCCTCTCTACAAAGGGAAAAAGTACATTACCATAGAATAAGAGAAAGAAAAAAAAATACTTGAAGCTGTACGTCCTGAATGTTCTAGAACGGCAGCGACAGGGCACACCATCAAACTAGCTGAATTAGTCTTTCATCCACACTGGTGGAGCACTATGGCAACTAGGACGCTCAAAACTAGGACTCAAAGCGTTGGCTGTTCACTGCTCACACTGAACTGGTTCAACTGGTGCAGTTTTTGTCATCAAAGGAGTTCGAGGTGGGCTCTGATCTCGCTCTTCCGACTCAATGTACCTTTTGTGAACTGGATGTTCCGTCTGTGCTGAAGGAGACTCCATCATGACCTGGTCCCCGTGACGATCAACCACTGTGTGGGGTTCCGGCAAGAAGAAACTTTCTTTCTTGGACACTGGTGCTGGTCGTCGCAGGAGAACTTTGTCGCCCAGCTGAGTTGGCTTATCTGATGCATGGCGTCCTATGCCTGCATAATCCTTCATGCGTTGCTTGTACTCAGCATCCCGATCTCACATCTCCTGATCACAGATGATCGTACTAAACGCGAGTAGCTTGCTCCTAAGTTGCCGGTTGTATAGCAGAGCGCTCGGCGTCCTGCCAGTTGCTGGATGAGGTGTTGACTAGGAAGCTGGAAGAAACTCATTCATCGCCTGTCTCACATTCCGCTCCTCCACGTACGCTGTGCGAATAGCCTTCATCAGGCTCCAATTTTGACATTCAACCTCCCCATTGCTCCTTGGCCACAGTAGTGTGCTCTGAACATGAGCAACACCTTTCTCCTGCAGAAATGCCGTTAATGCTTCCGAGTTGAAGGGCGGGCCATTATCGGTCTGGAGGCTTGCTGGAATACCACGCCGACTGAAATGAGCATCAAGACACTCGATCACCTTTTCAGCATTGGTACGCCGAATGATGTCTACCTCATAAAACCGACTGTAATAGTCCACCAGTGCAAGCACATACCCATCTTCTCGTAATGACCCCCAACAGTTCGGGCGCGAGTTCCTGCCATGGCCCTTCTGGCAAGGTTGTAGGCTTCATTTCAGGTGGTGCTGACGGCTGACCGACTACTTGGCAGGCATGACAAGACCGACACACCTTCTCTGCTTCTTGGTCCATACCAGGCCACTAGACCTTCGATTGCAGTCGCTCCTTTGTTTTAGTGATGCCCTGGTGACCCTCATGAGCAAGCTTGAATGTCCGGCCCCGAAGAGAGACAGGAATGACTAGTCTGTGACCTCGCAAGACTAACTGACCAACAACAGCCAACTCGAGGCGAACATTGCTGTATGCCTCTGGCAACTTATCAAACGCACCGTTCTGGATGAAATGCCGTACCGCTGTCAGTTTCCGATCGACAGCCGATGCCACCTCCACCTCATGAATTCCAATAGCAACTGGATCTGCTGCCTCAGCAATACGGTGAACAGCTTGTTCGTCGTTATCAGTCAAAGATAAAGCATTGCCACGGCGATCTTTTCAGTGTCGTTTCGTGTAGCGCATGAGAAATTTGCGGCACGGAGTGTGAATCTGACAGACATTGGGCCGATAAATTATGGCAAAAACGGGTGAGCGATTACGGGTATCAGTGCTGACAAAAGGTGCGTTGCCGCGTGGTTTTGACGCTTACTGCTGGCTTGCCAGCCGCCTGCGCCGCTGTGTAGCATGGTGGGAGTCAACATCCGTCCAGGCTTTCCAAAATTTGAAGGCGGTAAACAATTTGGTCTTTCCCGGTCGGGTGTATTGTCCCGAGGCCTTGTATCCGGGAAGAGCTCTGAGTCTTTCACGGACACCCCAACAATCTTCCTTGGTAGTTGGCGTCCTTCGGCCAGGTGCTTCAAGACACGAAAAACAAATTCGGTGCGCCACCAACAAGAAAACGATCGCCAAAATAAGAGCAGAAACAAGGGAAATATCCCTCCAAAAGACGAATTCATCCTCGCTACTTCCTCTTAAAGACCGGTCACATGTCTTCAGCAGTTCGGCGGACTTCATCAACAATCGACATCTGCAGTTCGGCAGACTTCACTCACCAGGCTAAAAGCAAAAAGGTGACAACCAAACCCACTCACGGACAATTACTTCTCGGAATCACCATAATCGTTGAACCGTTCGCTACGGAGCCGGTGGTGGGTTAGTAAATAACCACACACACACAATGGACCAGTCTCATAAGCGTACATACTACCATTGAATCCTGAATTTTTCCCATCGAATCCTGAATTTTTCTATGCGAAATAGCTCTTCAGCGGAAGACGCTAGCAGTTTTATTCTTTCACCATTGGAAAGCACGAAGCCACTCTGAAAGATGCCGAAGTTTAAGGGCCATTGCTCGACGTGGAATACCGACAAACATGACTTTTCCGTCGAATGCTCTGAAACACGTAGGTAAGCTGACAAACCACACAAAGTAAAGGGTGCCGAGAAGATCGCGGTGTTCCCTGATGTTTCTTCTTCTTTTACTCTAATGGCTGTGTCAGCTCATCTTTCGTTGTCTAATTTGTGGTGCAGTGGAGGCTTCGACACCGGAAGACGCAATCCGTGCTCTTAATGATGGCCTGTGTCAAGGCGTGGTGATTGATCAAATGCGAGCCGGCTATTTGATGGCATCTGGAGGGTAATGACCTGATCACTTACTCTTGCAGTAAATTGGTCTTGAGGTATACAGAGAATGACTGGTCTTGAGGTGTACAGACAATGACTGGTCTTGAGGTGTACAGACAATGACTGGTCTTGAGGTATACAGACAATGACTGGTCTTGATGTATACAGACAATGACTGGTCTTGATGCATACAGACAATAACTGGTCTTGATGTTTACAGACAATGACTGGTCTTGAGGTATACAGACAATGACTAGTCTTGAAATGAAAGTATACAGACAATGACGGGTCTTGATGTATACAGACAATGATTGGTCTTGAGGTATACAGACAATGTAAATGAAATGCACTAAAATGATTTATGATGTCCTATTTTGTACAACTTCTACATAAGACCTGGCCCAAATCTCGACAGAACTAGTGGGTGCCTGTATCAGTCAGTTGCTATTTCATCTGTGCTCATGGTTATATTCTTCTGTCTGTTTTCATTCTGAAAGCAATCTCATGAAAGGCCTACGTCTCGCAAAGTTGCTTG
>JAOWAR010165936.1:0-10150 GCA_028571005.1 Clathrina lutea
GTGTGTGTGTGTGTGTGTGTGTGTGTGTGTGTGTGTGTGGGTGTGTGTGTGTGTGTGTGTGTGTGTGTGTGTGCGTGCGTGCGTGCGTGTGTGTGCACATGCACGCACGTGAGAGCGAGCGAGCGAGACAGAGAGAGAGAGAGAGAGAGACTGGTGAAAGGATGTACCGTCGCTGGACACAGCACTGTTTGCTCTTGCCTGCGCCACCGAACTTCACCATACTGCGACAGGCGCTGCACTTTCCGCAATCCGGCCGCTGGCATGCCTACCAAACAAGCAGAAAATTGAGCAATGGAATTCCTCAGTCACGTGTGAGATCCATCCACATACGAACATGTCGGCACAAACCAACAAGGACAAGAAAACAGGTTGCTTACATCACACACACCGCAGCGAGTACGTCGTGGACCGATCCCCACTTTGCCATCAATCTGGTCCCTGAAGAAAATGTCGAAGATATTCCGGACCAATGGGGTCGTTGTTGCCTGAAAGCACAGGAGAAAAATAGCAAACCCCATCATGCTTGTTGCCATATATATTCTAAGAACAGGAGAAGGGGGTAAACATGGCCAGGTCAGCATGGTTTTTCGATCTGAAATCCAGCCGTCAATCACTGCATGTTTCCGCGATGTTCAGCCAAGAGTGACTTTCACATCCATCAAAGGATGTTCTCCCCGCATTTTCTAGAAATACGTGTGTCTACGAGTTTACGTTTGATTGTGCGCACATGCATTTGGGGAAACATCCCAGTACTTGACTGACCACATCAAACAACACCTTCCGTCACAAATCTTTGATGATGCCGGTCGATCTCACACCACAACGGCAGACTCAACAATCACCCGTCACGTCCGGCAGCACCCTGAGTGTCTAAAGCCGTCACTATTCCCGAGTTTTCGAGTTCTGGCACAAGCGCGACATCAACAACACCTGGATATGCTAGAAGCGCTATTGATTCGGGCCAAGGCACCAGTAGGAGCATGTCAGAACTCCAAAATTGGTGTAGTAATTGTCATGCGTGAGCACTTGTCTAGCAAGTTTTTCTTTTCTCGCCTATTTGTATCACTTTATTGTTAGATTTCGCGCTGTCCGTCTCTATACCGCATTGCTTGTAGTTGTTGTTCATTCCCAGTGTATACTTCCGATGACTGCTGAGCGAAAGGTCGTCAAGTAAAACCATGCCTGTGTTCGCGTGTCTTCTGTCAGCGCTTTAATTATAACTTTGCCTCCACTAAGAACCTCTTCAAATATATACCTTAAATTATATCTGCATCCTTAACATTCTTTTCTTGTTTCTTTTTGACAGCACACAGAACAACAACACACCTTTGATGGGCCCTGAACCTTCTTGATTTTAACAGCCTTCGTTTGCCGACGGACACCACGACTGCAGTGAGACAACGGACCAGACCAGGATCACTTAAGGGAGGCAATTTCAGATGCCAACAGGTGTGCGAAAAGAAATCAGATAATGGCACACAGAAACATTTCTGACTTGACGAGCTTGCCTACCGAAAACAGCTCTTCGTCTCAAAACCAAGCCTAAACCAAGCCCAAACCAAGCCTTCCGATAATGGTCCCTAAAATTTAAGCACCCGCTTACCGCCGCTTTCCAAGAGTAACTCCAGCTAACTTGATCAAGGCCCGGATGCACGGCGATGTGATGAAGAGTGTGTCCTCAGGGTCATCGGGAGAGTCATAGCTCTCAACCTGGACGAGGAGCAAGGAAGGCAAAAGAAAGACACTTGACACATCCCATCAGCAAGGCCAATGGGTTTTGCATACCGAATTTAAGCAAAAAATAAATAAATAAATAAACCCTCTACCGGTATACACAAACTTACGATAGATAAATGCCATCAAGAGCCAAGACATTTTAGACTTGAACAAAACATCAAGACCTACATCAACCCATAGCATCCCCAATGCTGCAAATCTTGAGCAGAGAAAACAGACCAAGTGAACCGCTTACTTGAAGACAACACATGCCCCCCCCCCCCCTCCAAAAAAAAAAGAAAAAAAATGAAAATTAAATGGCACGCAGCCCATACCTGTTCCACGACAAACTGAGCATGGCGGATCAGCGTCTCTTCACTGAAGTTGGTGCAGTTCAGCTCTGGTGGTGGCACGCATGTCTAAGAAACAAACCCCAGAAGAAAAAGAGCACTATTGAGGTGACTGCAGCATTTTCACTGAAAAAAGAAAAAGCAAAAAGAAACCCTCCAGAAGATTTAACAAGCACAAAGACACATGGCCACGTATGGTGGACCGCATGCAAGCAGACATTCCTTCCACGTTACACCCCTAAGCTCACCTGGATCACATTGAGAAGGTCTTCGTAGGAAGCATCCAGGTTTTCCTCCAGAAACTCGATGACAATCTGGAAACAACGTATCACAAAGAAGGGCAGGTGAGAGAAAAGAACTTCAGAATCAAACATTAAGCTGCATTGATCATCAAAGGTTTGGCCCAAGCCAACATTCACCTGCGTACTCTCACCTTGCCCAAATGAATCTTTTCCGTCATGAGCCCCATGACAGAAGCGTACTCTTCTGATGGACTCATCAGGTAGTAGTCAGCATAGCCTGCAGCAAGAAAAAAAATGAAACAGACCGTCGCACTAGAACTAGTAACCAGCATAGGAAGATCTAAACGTGATCATGAGTGGCATCACCAAAATAAAAATAACCAGAGAGAGAGAGAGAGAGAGAGAGAGAGAGAGAGAGAGAGAGAGACTATTTTATGCTTGCATGGCTACATACATAACTTGACCATTTGCCAATTTCTCACTTGTTGTGAAACCGACGAGCGCATTTTCGCCGCCATCAAAGCCCGCCGTCCACCAAGCACCGATTGGACCGAGAAGCTTTGTGTACACGCCACCTGTCAGCAATTTATTGAAAGAAGCGTAGAAATGTCAACGAAGGCTAGTACAGGCATGCGGCAAGAATAAGCACTAGAAATTACACAACACAGGACAAAATTGCCAGGCGTAGACAAACATTGGAGAGGGGAAGGAAGAGGAGGCAGCTCACCGTCTGGATCAGGATTGTCATCATAGATTGGTTTCACCACACCGCTGAAATACAGCTCGACATTGCGCTCCACCAAACCGACATCAAACGGACAGATGTGCAGGTGCTTATCGTACACCCTATGCAGACAAGAGCCAGACAATGACTGCATGTGAAGTCAGGACAAGATCACACCAAGCAGGCATCGTAATTGAGAGAAAGTTCTACCTGCCGTCTACTTCAATCTGTTTCGATAGAGATTACGCAGGCTTTGTCATTCTTGGATTGACCACATCAGACAACAAGGATACTGGGGGTGGAACTCATCCATGCTTACGTGAAGTTGGTGATACGGTGGCCCGGTTGTTCCGTGTAGTCATCGCCGCCCATGGCATCGTTGTCGAACACATTCAGCCGTGGGTCAGCCAAAGCAATGAACTCCTCGACCTGTTAGAAGAAATCAAACACATTAAGGAAGTCAACATTTTCCGAAGACTAAACTCGCCGCTGAATGACAAACTAGAGGCAGATCACGCATGCCTCATCAAATGGCGTCCTAACATTTTCCTTCCCCACATCCAAACAATCCACAATTCATCAAGAAGCACTGAAAAATCATACCTTTTGAGCTTTGACCCACTAGAAATCAAACAAACAGCCCAAAGTTCCATCCTTCCCTCTCAAACGTTATTAATTTGGAAAAAAAAGGTGCTGATAGCTGATCTTTATAACAATAATCAAATCAGGACAAGGATGAGGTAAAGCATCAACAGCTAAGATCCCAGAGCATTTCCAGCCACAGAACAGCGGCAGCTGAGAGTGACTCACCGCATGGCCTGGATCTCCACCAAATACCTTCAGCTCTTCACTGTCGAGAAGCTGGTGACACTGGTCACATCTCGCTGGAATCTGCACCAAGAGAGAGAGAGAGAGAGAGAGAGAGAGAGAGAGAGAGAGAGAGAGAGAAGAAAAGAGGGAGAGACAGAAAGCGAGAGAAAGAGAGAGAGAGAGAAGTGGAGAGCAGAAGGCCTGGGTTAAAGGTCTGGTGTGGTCAACTGACAAGCAAGCAGAACTACATACAGAGCAAAGAATACGAAAGCAACTCTTCATTGAGCTAAGCCCAGACATGTGTTACTTTTTTCCTTCCACAAATGCAGTGCTGCCGAAGCATTGCAGAGGCTATCGCTTTAAGGCAGGACCAGGAGCCAGATTTGGCCTTTTCCGTTTTTATAACGTTCCTGAAAGTAGGTAAAGCATCGAACTGTCTGGTGAAAACCGCGTTCGAAAATTCGAAGAGGAAGTTGAGAAAAAATGCGACCGAACATCTCGATTTTCAACAGTCTGATGTGGCTCGGCGTTGACGTACCGTGGCCGCGCCTCCGGTTTGATCATGCTGTGAAAGCTAGCCGTAGGTGTATGTGCTGACTGGTCATGTGCACGTTAAGCGACTCAACACTGGATGACATCATCAAGCGCCGAAGGGCGCCAGGTAACGATAACTCGGCTGAGCTGGCTTTGGCCACCAAATAAAGAATTGGCTGTTTCGAAACATACGTTCTGTGCTCCTTCGGCGGAGTTTATCTCAATATCCGCTTGGGCTATTGCGGTGCAACTTGGCATGTGGAATCTTCATGCCTTTGGCTACAAAACCGTGCTCATTATCAAATGACACATTGTGAAGTAGCTCCAACTCGGCAAAAAAAAGCGAAGGGAATTTTTCAAGGTCACATCTCTCTTATCTTTTAGAAAAACAAAAATCTGTAGCACAGCTTTGTAGACAGGCTCACGGCCTCTCAGAATCAACAAACACATTTGTCCTGGAACGAGCAAAAGTTGCAATCAACTTCTCAGAGTAACACCCTTTCTTTACAGTTTTGTTCAGCTCCTGCCCTCTCCAAAAGCTCCAGAGATTCCCCAAAAGTATTAAAGTACTTTTTTTTACATGGCCTTTCGAACAGACAAAAAACCTAAGCGGTATCTCTTCTGGTTATAAAAAAAATGGTCGAGCGGTAGGGTCCTGCCTTAAGCCGAGTCAAACACCACGGCACAAAGCAAAACAAGATTACAAAACATAATAGAATCAAACCAGCACAGTGCTCACATCACTAGCCTGCAACACATTGTCCGTGTCCATGTTTATTGGTCCGGCGTCAGTGGTGGAACCATCGCTTGCACTGACAGCTGCAGCTGAACCCTTCACAGCAAACACACACACACACACGGGAGAAGAAAAGACTTGAGCGAGCAGAAAAATGCGGGATTGCTTTTCAAGCACCTACTACCTCTGTCACTTCCATCGCACACTCGGCGGTCGCCTCGGTCTTCAAACTGCTCTCAGCAACAGCAGCAGCCAACCTCCTCCCTCTGGTTCTGCGCAATGAACAGAGCCAAGTAAACTAGAATTTGACAAACGCAAATCGAAATTAACAAAGAGAAAGCCAGAACTATAAAGCACCAAAGATAATGACTTCAATTCTTCCCTGCAAAAAAAAAAAAAAAACCAACCTGGTTGGGCTCAGTTGACTTAATGGCTTGCGTTGTGCCGCCTGGCGAGTGCTGCGTGTCCTCTTTGGGGACGGAGCAGCCAGATCACCTGCAAAAAATAAATGAGGTTTAATAATTAACAGACGATTCAATGCATTTCCTTGCACAAACCAACTTAAATCGGCAATCACTAAGCTCTTGCCTCTAGCTAACAGACTAGCAAGACAATGAGGACTACGCGCTCCAAACCGTCTGGCATAGGAGTGTTGGAACGCGCAATTGACATTGGGATTTCCGGTCAGTTAGGTGCTGTTCCACAGGAGATTTGAATACCAGCTGCCCATCAGGAAAGTGAAGAAGAAATGTATTCCGCATAGGAGTGTCCTTCTTCATGGTGGTGTGATGTTTCAACGAATAGCCACACAAATCTGAGCATGATGTAAAAAACGGCGAAGATTCCCTTTGCCAAATCATACCAGCCGAGTGGCGTTTTGTCCTCTGCTTGGTGTCCGGCTCTTCGGAAATCTCTTCTGTAGAAGTTGTTCCTGCCATCGAACTATGTACGCCATTGAGCAAGTCCTTCGCATCAACAAAGTACTTTGCCTGCGAACCAAAGCAGACCAGTTGCAAAAAGCTATCAGTGTGATTAGAGCAACAAACCTTATGTAGCAGCAAGTACAAGGCCTTCTTCGCCACGGAACTGAGGCGCTCAGGCACATTTCGAAATAATTTAGCTCGAAGCAAAGAGAAACTCTTTGAACCAGAGTAATTAATTTGAGGAAAACAGACGTAGATGGCACTAACAACAGTCAGCACACAACCTGGTGATGAAAAGATGAGAATCTGTGTAAAACATACCTCCGTCAAGTCGCCAGCTTCGAATCTCTTCTGCAGCTCAATCAACCTGAGCACAAATACGTGCGTGCGAACAAACACACAACATTGACAAGACAAACTAAGAACTTGATGAAACAAAAAAACACAAGGTACCTCTACATTTAACATTCACAGTCCAAATGAGAGAGAGAGAGAGAGAGAGAGAGAGAACTATTCCTTGGAACTAAATGGGTGTCCTTTTTTTCTGCTTACCATTTACAAAGCCATGTATCAGACAACTTTCATTTTCCAGCTAGAATAAACAAAATACATGGCCAGCCATCCCAAGCAACGGAAGTATTACACGTATAGAAAAGCTCTACTTGAAAACTGAATGTCGCACCGGAGATGGATAGATCAACACATCAAGACAAAATGACAGGCAGGCGTTATAACATGGTGATCTCGGCTTGACAGCTAACATGCCTAAAAAAAAAAAGTGCACATCGAAAGTGAGAACATTGTCCTCACAGACTTGAGCAGCACACGTAAATAAAACCTTAAAATGAATGAGAGAAAAAAAAACAACCCACAAACACTCGCGAATACTGGCAGGTAAGGTGTGACGGGAAAAAAATTCTCAATGGCCTCAGGTAGTACACTCAAATCTCGATTATCCGGAGCTCAAAGTTCCGGGCACCCCCGAAGGTTGATGCTACCATGAAAACTACGACGCACCACTTAAAATGGCGTCAATCGCACGCGTGATGATCAAGATCAGAAGAACTTTTTTTGTTGCAGAAGCAGTTTTGATGCGAGTGGTTTTAATGGGATTCAGTGGGATGATGGCAACGTCCAGTGGCACTTCAAGTGTGTGATAGAAACACTTTCTCGATCGAAACGTGTAAAGTAGTGTGGTGCTCTGAGTTACAGATTTTCCCCAGTTACGGGCAGTGCCCGGTCCCCAGGCTCCCGGATAAGAGAGATCTGAGTGTACTCAAACTCGCAGCACTTAGAATGGATCTCCAATGCTTTGACCACTGATCTAATGTCCCTTGACAACTTCCCCCCAACAGCAGGAAAAGCGCTATGCGAGTATACTTGGTCAGCGGTCAGAGCATTGGAGATCTACTCCAAACTGCCATCCACTTGTGACCATCGACTTCACGCATGTCCGCCGGTGTCGGTGAATTCTCTTTTCTTCTCTCGCTCATTTTTACCCATTCCCGGCGACATATCCCTCCTAAGTCGTGATTGTGATGGGGAGGATCGAGACAGCACCAATCGCAGCCAAACCAACCTATTTTCCTGACGCGAGTCCAGGGAAGGCTGCAGCAGTCTCCACTTCTTCTTAACGTAGCCCTGCCAAATCCAAACAGTTCGTGAGTTCTGAAGCTGGTCAAAATCACATCCAACAGTGGTACAGCCGACCAGCTAAACAAAGATCAAGGTACGGTGCGTACCTTCTCAGTCAAGCACCCCTCCTGGAAGTCGTCGTCTATCTCCCGTAAGCTGCAGAAAGAGCGACAGCACAGCCGAAAAGCATCACCGAAAAGCTATCCCCGCTAGCTAATTCTCGCCAATTGAACACCTACCTCCGAAGTAGAGCATCACTCTTCGACGCCATCGCGGTTGCAGCGCCCTGCAGCATGCTTGCAGAGTCTTGAGATCCGAACACACTCAAGACGCTGTTCGAAGTTTTGACTTTGAGCCTTTCGTTTGCCTTGACTTTTAGCGCCAAAACGGGCTGACTCACTTTCGATCCGATCGCAAAAGTTCACCTAGCCTCGTGGGTTTTTCGCGCCAAAACCGCTTTGGCGGTGCAGCTAAGAAACCATGGAAACTGGTATGGCGGCGCCATACCGCGAGAATTCGTGCTGCGATTCCCGCGAAGCTCTCTGAAGTGAAGACCGCTGCAACCGCCGCTTGCCAGTTGTTCATGTTGTTTGTTGCCGGTTGAGTTTGCCTTGCAAAGTTTCTTGCCTTCCCTGGCTGTCGGTTGACTTATGCTAGCTGGAAGGAGCTGAAACTGGGAATAGGGAGGTCTGCTTGAGAATGAGAACAGCATGTCCGGTTGGGATCGTGTTGGGCAGCATGGTTCAGACCACATTCGTTCCGTGCTGGCCGACTGCGCCGACCCTGTGCAGGTGATTGAGCGGTTCCAAGTGGAGAATGCGTTCCAGGCACCGACGCTGCAGTCAGCCTTGCCGCTATTGGACTTGCACTCCATACCCAGACACGATTTCTACGCCGGGCTTCTCTCTAAGCTCTCCGAGCGACTTCTGAGACAAGCGAAGACGCTGCCAGCAGACGAGATCATCAGCTTGATAGACCAGACTCTGCGCTATGGACACGTGGAGGTGCTGCAACCGGTGGTCATGCGCATGCTGGAACAGCTCGACAAGATTCCCGAACGCATCCTGGACCAACTGGCGTCGGACACGGTGCTCTACCGTGGCTGCCCGCTGCGAGTGAAGCGCGATATTTGGCAGAGGAACCCGCCTCTTTTCGCCAAGGAGGTCGGTGAGTTGCTGGACGAGTACGTGGCGGGCAAGGAAGCGGCGCTGCTCTGCTCCAAGCTCGACGGAGCGGCTGGCTTCTTTGACGTGGCGCCGCGCACGCGCCGGCAGCAGCCTGTCGTCCGGCAGCTGATGAGCATGGTAGGCACTTCGTCCAGACTCTACGAGCAGCTGGTCGAGTTTCTGCGACAACTGTTCGCCAAGTCGCGAACGGAGCACTTTTGCACGCTGCGCAGCGAGGTGCTCATGGCGCTGCACGACGGGGAGGTGAGCGCCGTCTGTTTGCAGGAACCGTGCCACAAGTTCGTCTGGTGTCTGGACGCCTGCATTCGCGAGCGCTGTGTCGACGAGAAGCGCTGGAAGGAGCTCTCGACCTTCCTTGATCTCAGACCACATCAAGAAGAAATGAGAGGGTGAGTGCGCTTCACTTCTTCGCCATGCCTGCGCTCTGCCTCACTTCGAAACTTGCCCCGAAAAACGCATCAGTGGCACAAAATATTGTAACCTGACGTGTGGGGCAAACTGCGGATGCGAGGTTGCCATGGTTACGTATTACCGTTCCGAGTCCCAGACGAGCCGAAGGCTGGGGTTAACGGGTTTGGCAGTAAAGGAAAACTGTACAAGAAGTCTAGTTAATTCACAGCTCATGCAGCTATATACAGGACGATTCAAGAACCCGGCCATCCATTTGACTTCTTCAGGAGTTCTGAGTTATGCCAGTCACATAGCATTCTTGCACTACTCTCAAAGTCAAGACGGCAGCAGGTCAAGAGCCATCTGTTGAGGACAGAGGTCCATTGCTCTTTCTGTTGGGAATTGTATGGAGGCTCAATAATAAATGGGTAAACTGGAAAAATTCGAAGTATGTAATATCACGAACATATAGTGCAACTGGAATATTCTTATTATTGAAACCAATTGATATTTTAAGCCGACCTCTGTTGTGCAGAAAATTAGACAATGTTTAGACCGTGCTATCTCATCTCTGTCTCTCTCTCTCTCTCTGTCTCTCTTTCTCTCTCTCTCTCTCTCTCTCTCTCTCCTGATGCGTGCTTTATTCCAGAGACATCGCAATGATTGTTCATGATCCATACGTCATTCACCTGCTCAGTTTGAGCATCTTGTCCACATTTGAAGACCTGGCCAAAGAGCAAGGCCTTCCACGGGTAAGCAGCAGATGTGGAAATAACCTTGCTAGTTGTCTTGGAATGTTAATAATGGCAAATAACTTTAAAACAGATTTACAGTCCGATCTGAAAATGATGAAGAAAGATTTTCTTTCTGAAGAGTCAAACAGGTCGGAAACTGTTATTGGAC
>JAOWAR010165947.1:0-10150 GCA_028571005.1 Clathrina lutea
CGTATTCGGATAGCGCGAGTGACTCTCGTCTGCTAGGTGAATTGGTACCGCAGGTTCGAGTCCGACCCAACCTATACAAAACAAAGTCTGGGCTCAGGACTACTGCAACACAAGTGAATCCGAGTCCATCACAGATTGAAAGCAACAAAGACACTGCCTATCGCTGAACAGCATGTACAGGTGGTGAAACTCAAGTCCTTTTTTTTCTTTCGTTAACTTCAGCGTCACTCGAAGGAAGAGATTCCCCGCAAAAAGACTTGACAAACACGTAAAAGGTGTGACTAGAACCAAATCTACACAATACACTGCAAACAATGAGACTGTTGCAATGTTTGATGTGGTTGATGCGATGCGAGACAAGGCAAAGGCCGAAAGGGCGGTGTTTTGCAGGCGTGTGACTGAGCATCAGGTGGCCTTGAACCCAGACCTTTGTCACATGCAGCTGAACGTTTGACCATAGCGAAGAGCTCTTTCAACGCAGTCTGTGAGGTAGAGATGCGGGAGAGCTGCAGACAAAGGCCCGGTGACAAAACTAGAGTGCAAGGATGCTCACTTTATACACAGCCTTCTATTCTTCACCTTTCCTGTCTTTAGCCAAAGTCTGCTTGAAATTCTTACAACCATACATCTAGAGCAAAAGGAACACCCTCAATAACACCACAGGGAGTTAACAAAGAGCCATATTTGGCAATGCCATAAGGAAAGAAAACTCGTTCAACTCAACAGCACACAAAATCCATTTACAATATGCACATCCAGAGAGATAAGGGAATGAATCGTCAAGAATCCAACTAATTTGTTCAAGTGAATACAGAGTATGAGGATCATCAAAAGAAAGAAAAAAAACATTTCTCTTCTGAAAGTCTAGACAAAATATCAAAGTTTATGATGAATGTTGCATTTTTGTAAAGAAAAAAGTGACAGCCTGTCTCTGCCCCTCATTAAATGCTTTTAAGTGTGTGTGTGTGTGTGTGTGTGTGTGTGTGTGTGTGTGTGTGTGTGCATGTGTGTGAATGTGTATATGTGTATAAGCGTGATCATACCAGGTAGACTTCGCAATACTGGTTGCAATAACTGAGATGAGAATTAACCGAGGTCATTTCTGATCTTGACGACAAACACGCGCTGATTGGCGACAGTGATCATCAATGTGAAGCCAGAGTATGTCACTGGAAACAAAAGAAGGCATGGCAACCCACCAGGCTAATCATTGGGCAAAAAAAAAGCTGAATTTAATCCTTCAAGACAAATGTACATAAAAAAAACTGAAAAAAAACCTGAAATAACAATGAGAAGAGGACAGATAACCAAAAGGCAACCATTAAAAATGGACAAAGGTCAGACGGAAGCAATGATGAAGAAACAAAAAGCACTCTGGCGGTACAAAGGACGGGCAGATCGGCAGAGCAGCAGGTGGCATGGCCATGACTTGATTCAGGAAAGAATATTTCTAATGAGGCTAGAAGCAGTTATCCTAATGACTATGTATGGGAAGCCTTACTCCCTCTACTCCTAACTTTTGGCTGTGCCGAACAAATTTACACTGTGGGATAGCAGAAAATGATATTTCCATACAGAACTGTTAAATTAGTGTGTGATTCTAGCAAGAATACCAAGCTCTCTTATCCCTCCCCAACTTTTTCAACTAAAATATTGATTGCATGATAGTAAGCCAATCACCTGAAAGGACATTTAGACAACTACTGCCACACGGGCGTCCCTTCTTCCTTAAAGCTCTTTCTCAGCTTCTCCAGGTGTTTCTTAATCCTTTACATGCCAAGTGCCTAGGATGAAGCTCCGAGTCCTGATCAATACGCATATGGGCCATCTCGTATGTGCTTGAAGTAACGTGTTGCCTGCTGCCAGTGGAGAGTTGTTAGGTCCTCTTTGACTAGCACGCAAGAAGAGCCTTTAAAACACGATTATAAATGCTACCTCTGTCTTTTGCCTTTGTCGCTCTTTCTTTATTTTTTTCTTCATCATCTTTTCTAGCTCTCTTTGTATGATTTTGTTTGTCTTGCACAGTCAAGCGGTGGGTTTGAGATGGCCACAACGAATTGGAATCAGAGTGCTGTGAACTGCTCTGGTAGGAACCACTTCCTGTCGTTTGAAACGACGAGCTCTTTCGAGCCGAGTCTGCACAACCATACCTGATACTCGGTTGAATGTCTGACTTCGACTTGCCATCTTCACCAGCTTGTGGCTGTTCAGGACCAGGCTGAAAGCAACGCTTGCTGCCTTTTCATCATTCGCCAACTCGCCGCCTGACTACAGACCGCAAGTAAGGCAAAAGAAAAAAAAAAGAAAGAACGAAAGAAAGAAAAAGGACGGAAAGTTGCGAAACAAATAAAAAGCTTGAATAAACATTCGATAAAATGGCCTTCATATGTCACGTAACGAAAACAGGTAAAGCAAGCAAACGCAGCAGCGACCTTTCGTGAATAAATTATCTCAAGTATTCTACGAAGTGGTGTAGGTCAGCTCCCCTCCCCTCGCCAAAAGAAAATAAAGTACCCAACTTCAACAAAGAAGGTCGACACAATAAACAACGTACAAGCAATATAGTTCCTTCTGAGCTCAACACGAGATGACCACAGCTGTTCGGGATACGCTCCAGAGCTTGAGCCACAGACGACTATGGAAGGAACAGCAAATCAGTCCACCTCCTTCACCGACAGGGCAGTTGCCCAAGCAAAGACCTTACCATGACGGCCGGATTTCTTACGGTGCAATAACCTGCCTTTACACTCTCCAAAACGTTTTTCTTTTCTGCTTCTCCTCTTCCCTCCTGGCTGTCCTCCTTCGAAACCTCTGTCAACCAGAAATCTACCAGCCTATATTGCTGCTAACATCGATCGATCGGAATCATGTTTATACGTACACTTTCATCACCAAGACAACGTTGAAAGCCACTAGCTAGTACTAGTCGTCGCGATCGAGCGCCAGGCCATTTTCAAACGCCATTTTAACTCTTGCGCAATGCCCATACGAAGAACCCGAAGGGAAAGCGGACAGCTTAGTCAGGTCAATCTGTATAGATCTACTACTTTCCTTCTTTTCTCTCCTCGTTTTTTTTCGAACTTATTGCGCCTGTGTGTGTTCTTTTTTTTTTTTTTTTTAATCTTCTGTAGCATCTTGCAATGTGACTAGTGAGCACAATGCCAAAGCAGCTGAAGGAACGGTCCCTGTGGGACCCCCGTGTATCCCAATGGCCAGTGCCTTTTCTGGCAGGTGTCACATCTCTCTGGAGTAGCTTCCATTGCTGTAAGGAAACGTTTTTCTCCGATCCACGGAAGAAAATCATTCCCATCACGTTGGCTGCTGCGGCGAGCGTTTCTGCGACGGCCTTCTTTTACCAGAAGTTTTTAATGAGATCGCGGGACAAGGAGTGGGGCACTTGGAGAGCATGTCCGAAGTGCGAAGTGGCTCACGCTGCTGCAACTGGCCTAGTCTTGGGAGGGCTCGTTCCTGGATTGCTGGGTGGATTGGCCGCCTCTACCTCGACCAAGAAAGAGCTTCTTTTTGGAAAGCGTATGTCCAGGCGGAAGAACAAAGTTGGAATGGTGTTGGATGGCTTTGCTTATTCCCCTCGTGGGCTGGGGATGGCGACACTGACTTGTGTGGTCGCTCTTGTGCTCTTCAACCAGAAATTGGTTTATGACGAGATGATGTGGAAGCAGAAAAAGAGGCGTCAGGAAGACAGTGCAGCTGAGGTTACGAAATGAACACGTGCTACATTTTGGACTTTTACAAAAGAGCCAAGTCTCCAAAAAAAGTATTTCACTCATTGCTGAATCTGAATATCCGTAATTCAACATGCATAAGCCTTTTCTTTCTGAGGTGTAATGGCAGGCGGGAATCCGGGTTGCCAAGTCTAAGTGTTGCCTTTTCGTAGAGTGATCGGTAGAGCTGTGGAATATGCTGATGGGCATTCATTTTCACGCAGTCGCAATTATCGAACAAAAAATAGGTTGGCTTTCTGCGCCATAAAGAATTATTTGTCATGCATGGTGTACGGGGAGCTTGCAGGCTTTGGTAATGTAGCTCTAGTAAACAATTAAGCAATCAGAACACGTATAAACATGTGCCAAATCCGAATGGAATCTTTGAAACATGCGGGCCTGAATAACACCGAAGTCTAAGCACACACTCCTAATTTTTTCTTTTTTTCTCTTCCCTTTTGGCTGCATGTTGTTTGGGAAGGTAATTTTCTAGTACGGCAGAGCCATTGGAGAGGCAGACAACAAAGGGCAGCGGAAAATTAATCGATTTTGTATGTGGAGGAGTAAGCAGAAGTTAGTCTTTTACCCTCTACACTGTGCTACTAACTATATTCTTACTTTTTCCCCTTGGGTGATCGTGAGTCGTGACCCGACTGTACTTTGCTGGTGCAATCCGTTCCCCGGAAGCCTTCTCCGCTAGCGGCGGTGATCATGAAGGCGAGTGTGCATGATCAAAACCTGTAGACGGCAGATCTACATGTAGATGAGAGCCGGCTGATTAAACGGCAGGCCGTAGATCTACATGTACGTATTATTATACGTCTTACGCTGTCGTTGCCATCGCGACACAATATTCTCCGTGGGGCCTTGCCCCCGAGTTACTTAGCGTCACAGTGCGCGCCTTCGAGGATCTTGCTCACGGTTCAGCTTGTCTGGTTACCGTCTTCTTTGTTTACGGCCGTACGGGCACCAGAGAAAAGTTTTGTCTTCAAAGATACCAGTCAAAAATACGACATAATCATGGCTGCAGCTCCAAATATTCCGAAGGAAATGCAGGCGATTGTTTGCTACGCCCCACGTGAGCAATCTGTCTCCAAGCTAGTTAGTCCACTCAGAGACAAAACTGAGGCGATTGAGTGTTGTGGCGTTACCTGCAGGTGACTACCGCTTGGAGACTCGATCTGTGCCAGACGTAGAACCAGGAGAGGTTCTCACTAAAGTCTTGGCGGTGGGCATTTGTGCTGGCGACGCCAAATGCTACGCCGGAGCGATGCTTTTCTGGGGTACGTTTTTGGCTTCCATGCCTTTTAATTCAGGCGATTTTTTTTATTATACGTACATGTAGAGCAATGTCGTTCTCCGGGCCATAAGAAAAAAACCCCATTAATTTTCTATTCCTTGAGGACCTTGCCGCTGACTAAAACAGGTGAAACGATCGAAGAAGAGATGTTGGATTTCCTCCAGTCTGCAGTCTTGATAGTACTTAGCTCACGTTAGGGGTAGTATATATCAATTGTAACGCCAGACTAACAGCAATCCGACAGATCAGGCCTTGACCTGTTGTTCGGCCCTCATGATTATTCCTCCAGTTTACCCCATTAAAGCCCCTTGAGACACCCTATGCCCAACAGCAGCACATCCATCCAGACCGTAACAGAGCAGCAGTGAGTCCACATTGACTGAACATACTGAGACCGGCTAACCGAACAGAGATGAGGCCAGACAAGACAGAAACTAGGCTAGACTCTAGACTAATCCAGCTCCAGACTGAGAATTCAGACTTGCTTGAATATAAATAATTTGAACAACTAAATATGGGTAGGTCTGAATAAGGGCAAATCTGCACATGCCTGGAATACAAATTAAGGAATCACACGCTTCACTGTGCATCAACATGAACCAAGCACGTGTTTACCGCGCATCAACAGCAGGGAGGTTAAAATGCCACACATTACACAATTGACTGAGACATGCAATATTAGTTTATTAATTGGCACATGATCAGCAAAATGAATTTTTTTAAAAAAAAAACACCGGACAGCTAGGACCGACATTTTGAATTTTTTCGGGAATTACGACCTCCGATCTAAGATTTCAGGTTCCACCCGCAGCTATATAGCCATGCGCTTTTTGGCCAATCAAGGCAAGTGCGAGGTTTATTGTCAGCTACCGGTATTATCACCTTTCAGTGCAGTATAACATGTCTGGTGCAACCTTTTCAATCTATTTTCTATTTTAATCCTGCAGGTGATGAGGACCGAACAGCCTACTGCCAGCCGCCGATCATTCCAGGGCATGAATTTATTGGGGAGGTGGTCAAGCTTGGCGAAGGTATCTGCACTTGCTGATCGACGTTAACCTGTGACGGGAACCAATTTTCATTCGATGTGCACTCTTTATTATTTTCATTTCCAGCCCCAACATTTGCAAGTGAATTGCAAAGCTATAACTTAGACGCATTCAATTCTTGCAAGAAGCTTGGTTGTTGGCAATAGACAAATATGGGTTCACGTATCTCTTCTCACCTTCGCTGCACTCCAGGCGCTGCGGAGAAGTACGGCTTGGCTATTGGTGATCACTGCATCTCAGAACAGATTGTTCCTTGCTGGGCGTGCCGCTACTGCAAGAGAGGGGCTTTTCACATGTGCATGCCACATGACATCTATGGCTTTCACCAGAAAACGCCAGGTAAGTCTTTTTTTTTTGTCACATGTCAATTTTCCCATTAAAATATTTTCCTCCTTCGTATTCGCCAACTCCCCCTGGCTCAGTGTTTGCATACTTTCACTGTTTTCATCTAGTCTTTCATTTCTTATTCTTCGGTTTTGCTGTTATTTTTTTCTCTTTCTTTGTCTGTACCCGGCTGTTCTGTAGTCAACAACTGCACGAACAGTCCAAACCAGAAAAGATATATTGGTGAATTTGAAATTCTCCATGTATTATCAAGCGAGAAATTTTGTGGAACATCTACAACAAAACTGACCAAGATGATCTTTGAGCTAGCTGCACTGTATGCATAGCACCCTTCTTGGTCTTGTATCTTTACACATCGAGTTCAGTCTTCATAACCATTACATTGTAGGTTTATGTATATAATGTTCGTCAATGTTGTTGGCAACGGTGTTTGTTACTCGTGCAATTTTCTTTTTTACTTGTAGGAGCAATGGCGTCGTACATGAAGTATCCTGCTGACGCCATCAATCACAAGGTGAGATGAAATTCTTGTGGCAAAAAAAGGTGTCACACGGATTGATTGTGGCATGCCATGTTGTCATTGCAATGGGGAACTTGTATGTTTATTTCAAGATGACAAAGGCCAGCACGCAGGTGGCAAATTGTCTATTTGAAAAGATTGTGGTGATCATAATCATGAATATTCCCATGCAAGGTGGTCGTCATTAGGAGATCAGCGTTTCTATATTGCTTAGCCTCCCTAAGTGATCAAGCAATAGTTGAGCCGGCTCACGCGAAAAGGGACCAAGTGCAATCTGACCACATTTTGAGAGATTAGCATTTGAGGTAGTGACTTTCACTGAAAAGCCTTTTACTGGCCCAACTTTAGAAAGGCATAACTCAGAACTAGAAGAAGGTTTTTTCAAACGGTTTTCTGCAATGTCCACTATGCTATCAAGAGCGTCTAACAAGTCTAAAATCTCAAAATGGCTGAATATTGCACTTGGTCCCTTTTTGCGTGAGCCGGCTCAATTGATGATACATCGTTTTGATGACATAATGAAGGGAATGAAATTTGATTTTGCATGCGATATATTTCTTGTACAAAAAGGAATGCACTCGATCTAATGTATCACAATAGGTTCACAGACAGGAATGGAACAGACAGGAATGGAGCTAAAAGACTGTCCCTTGCTCTATGTTTCATGCCTTTTTGGCGATCTATGTATATTTGTGGCTCCAAATTTCAGTTTATTCAAGAGACAGGATCATCTTATAAATTTCGGTGCCAATTTAAGTATCTGAGCTTGGCTATTTTATAAAAAAATCATCCTATTCAACTGGTGATAAATGTTCTCTAGTCATAGATTTTCTATATATTCTGGTGCCCTATGCTTTTATGATGGTATTGTGTCTATGCACCGTAGCTTAGAGTAAATTTGAGCGACTGTTTTAAAACCAGAAAGGAAAAGAGAAAGTGGGTAGGGCGGCTCGATCGGTATGTGGCATGATAAGGTATAATTGGATATGATATGGTATGATATGGTATGATATGGTATGATATAGTATATGATATGAAATTGTTATATGTTATGGTATGGGAATTATGGTAAATACTCTCTGCACATTTTGTGATGTTACTTATGCTTGATTACAATGGGACATAAAGGAGCTTGTTTAATTCTTTTTCACACACATACAAACACTCTGTATCACGATAGGTTCCTAAGGAGATCCCTGCCTGGCAGGCTGCATTCATCGAGCCGCTGGCCTGCTCAATTCACGCAGTCGAACGCGGTGAGATTCAGTTCAGTGATGTTGTTGTAGTGTCTGGCTGTGGTCCTCTTGGCCTGGGTATGGTGGCGGCCGCAAAGCAGAAGAGCCCAGCCAAACTGATCGCTCTTGATCTTTTCGATTGGAAGGTGAGCGAGTTTATGCTTTCTCCCTTCTTTCTTTCTTTCTTTCTCTCTCTCTCTCTCTCTCTCTCTCTCTCACCCCCCCCCCCCCTCTCATTCCCACACATATACAAACACTCTCTAACTTCCTCATCTTGACCCTAGCGTCTTAGTTCTTTCCTCAAAAGAAAACTTAATTGCCGAACGTGACGATTGACAGAAAATTGAGAGATCACAACACGAGATTAGGACGTATGTTGTATGAGCAAACCACACTGCATCTCATCCAGCAGATGTTATAAATCTCATACAAAGTAAATTTATCAACTTTTGGGAGTTATCAGAAACTCCATCAAGGTGCGGTAGGAGTTCAGTTTCAGATTCATACAATTATTTTCTTGCTATTTTTTCTTTTGCCAGTTGGACATTGCACGAAAGTGTGGCGCTGACGTTGTGCTTAACGCGAGTAAGTGTGATGTCGTCGAGGAGGTGAAGAAGCTGACAGATCAGTATGGCTGTGACGTGTACATTGAAGCCACGGGCCACCCACAGTCAGTCAAACAAGGGTGAGTTAATTTGACTGCAGAGTTAACATTTTCCGCACACATGACATTTTGGGAGTGTTTCAGATTGCAAATTGCCGTCCAACTTTGTGAAATCAACGTCAACCTCAACAGGTCATCTAGGGTTGAGATTCTGAGAGTGATCGTGAAGTTTGTGTGTTTATCGAGAAGATGAATAATCTGTTTCTCCTGTATCTCTGCATACCGGTAAGGCATGTGCGGTTGCTGCACTTCAGCCGTTCTGGTGACAGACAGTTTTTGTTGAATCTGTCTTAGAAGGGAGTATACATACCATAAATGCCAGACAAATAACATCATGAACTGTCGCTCTTTTCTTTTTTCTTTCTGTACCTTTTCTCTCTCCTTTTTTCTCGCTTCTCTCATTCATATCCTTTTCTCTCTCTCTCTCTCTCTCTCTCTCTCTCTCTCTTGCCATATTTTCTCTCGTATAGCCTTCTCATGATCGCCAAACTTGGCACATTTGTGGAGTTCAGTGTTTTCGGCAGAGAGACCACGGTGGACTGGACTATCATTGGCGATACAAAAGGTGAGTGATGAATAAAAATAGAGCAAGGAACGACCACCGTGTGTTTTTCGCATGTTTTCAATCTCAAAAAATGTGATGATCGTATGCAATATCAACTGCAAGTCTGGTGCAGGGGAAGGACGCATTGCCATCCACTAGAAAAGAGATCCATGTCCGTATGTATGTGCTTAGGATCTCAACAGGGCAAGCTGTGTGAGGAAATAATCGGTGGGATATAACACACACGCACATACTCACGCACACACACACACACACATATATACATATGCAAACACATGCTTGTTAATATTCTTATTGTTTCCTCATTTCTGAAACAACATGTAGCTCGATTAAAATCTCCATGGCAACACATTCCAGAAGACTCAACCATCATGAGTGCTGCTGAGTGATTAATTGGATACTAAGAGGGGGAAGCACTTTGAACAGAAGAACTGTGCGGCTTGGCAAACACTAACCAAATCATAGGAAAGATCAGCACGGGACACTGTGGTGCAAAATACACAGCACAGAAACAGGCCACAAATATCTGCATGAGTATGGAGTGCCATGAATAAAAAAAGGGAGGGGAAATAACACTAGACACCAATGTGTGTGTGTGTGTGTGTGTGTGTGTGTGTGTGTGTGTGTGTGTGTGTTACTACGAGACGAAAGTTAGAGCTGACAGCCTGAGCGAAAAAAAGTGCCAGTTCCTCTCGACGGGATTCGAACCTGCAACCTCTGGATTACGCGTCCAGTGTGCTTCCAGTTGCA
>JAOWAR010165958.1:0-10149 GCA_028571005.1 Clathrina lutea
GCCGTCTTCGTCTCACGGCCACTATGTGTAAGGAGATTGTCTGCCGTCGAAAACCAGACATGACTTCGTTGGTGGAACCTCTTTACGGACAACAACAGACGAGGCAAGCCATTTCATACAGATCTGGGTTAGCACACCTGCCATGATTGCTTCTCGGGACATTTCCCGTCGATCGAAGCAATCCCCCCCGCGCCCACAGAAGACAACGCCTCCTGCTCTTCCTGCGCTTCAGTTTTGCCATATGGACACAAACTAAGCTATAAAATCTCGAAACTCGTCCACTTTGGGCCAGGCTTGCTGCAAAACGGGTGAACATCCCAAGCCACTTCACAAACGTGTGGATTCCTCAAGGACAGATCTACTCATAAAGTGAAGAAAATCCATCGAAAACAGGCATTTACAACACTGAAATCAACCACAAAAAAAGTCATAGCGCCGGCCACGCACACCCCTCTTGCACGTGGAACTGCATCTTCTTCAATTCTTCGTCTTCGAACTCCGAAATCGCTCATCACTCTTTCGTATCATGGCTTTGCTTTGGCCATGGCCTGTGCTGCTAGGGTAACATAGACTGCCGTGCTCGTGCCTAGGCTGTTGGGCAGCTTTCTGTGATCACTGAGCCACCAGAATCGATCGCAAAGCTCACCATACTTAATAATATACATTGACATCGTCATGATAATCGGGGCGTACTGAACATGCATGCTTGCTTGCCAATCGAGATTTGCCAAGTTGTCAAAGTGGTTTCCGTTCTCAACTGCAGTTAGGGTAGGCGTCTGGCTGTTCTTCTTTTCATGTTCAGCACTTGTTTAGTTGGATTTTCGCCGCCATTTTTTTCTTTCTGCTTAGACCGCAATAACTGGCAAGCAATTCACTTCCAGAGCATCATGTCAGTTGACATTGCTTCTGCGTCGCAACGATGAACGCTGCCAAGTCGGCGACCGAGACGCACTGCAGCCACCTATAGCCTTACTATTTTCTAGCACAACCAGAGATATCTGTAGCAAAGGTAGAGTCTCCGCGACGAAGAAGTGAAGTCGTCAAGAAACAAGCCTTCAAACACTGCAAAGTTGCTCACGATTGAAAGTACAATCATTGACTGTGGTATGGTGATCATGAAGTACATGGTCTACATGCATGTGTGTACACGCACATGCGTGTGACTGTGGGTCGCAGGCGCTTAGCAGTTGGTCTCATAGCAACTAGGATCCGGTGACGGACGTCGCACCCATGCGATAGGACCCATATTCCTGGCCATGATGAAAGAAATTGCATGATTTTTTTCTCCGCTGTGAACAAACAGGTTTCGCCTTTTCATATTTCGACGTCATTGGCCAGAACCTGTTGTAGTAAGCTCACTAGCATAGGAAGTTCATACAAACTTGACTGAACTGTCTTCACTTGTTCACTTACTGGAGGAGTCATCTTCCCTGGATTCACTGCGACAAAACAAAGAGAATAAAACACAGCGGGTAGGAAAAAAAACCAGAACATGGACGTCAACCCATTCACCGAAAATGTCTTAAAAGAAGTACCAGCACATTTTCTATGGTACATTTCAGTGATTATTCAAATTATTTACCAATAAACCAACAACGACAAACATGCTTCCGTGAGGGAGTAGGGTGTAGATTTTGATTTTTCATCCGGAATCTTAAACCCAAGAGGTACAAAAAAATTGAGGATGTTGCACTCGCGTAGCAAAACTTTGATCTTCATTTTTACCAGATGATGGAGGATGTTCAGCTAATTTCTCCATTGCTGTGGCTGGCAGCAGTGACTTTTTATATCAAAGTTTGGATGCTGTGCAGGGAGGAAAGTCGAATGTTTTATCACGATGTTCCGATGTGAAGCGCCATGACGTCACTATTGCATACCTGTCGATACCAGTGTTTTCAACCAGCATTAGTGATATGCTATCTTAAACAAAGGTGTATATATGAGAGAAGAAAAAGTGTGTATGTTTGTGTCCTGGTGGCCATAGCCAGGTTACTGATGGTTGTGTGTGGTGAGGGGAATGTTTTTTTGCCTGAAGATAGATCCCTACAATTTGAAAGGAAAGGAGAATAACTAGTCAGAGCCACGAGTTCAGTGTGTCATACTCACCTTATTGTGGGCACTGCATTGGGTAACTCTGATGTTCTGGGCTGGATGACCATTAGCAGAAAAAATCAGAAAGTAGGAATACAAAAAAGATCAAATGATCAAATTGAAGTGAATCTCAGATTGGTCGAGTTCGGTGGTAGCTGATAGCTAATCAAGTGAAGCACGCAAAATGAAAGGGAAAATCTAAAGAAAAGTTATCCTTGCTGATGGTTGTAAGTGATCCTTGCTGATGGTGGTAAGTGGGAGTAAGCCTTAAGGGAACACACAAGGAAGACGTCCTGAAAGTGAGAGTAACGTCAACAGAGACCACTTTCAGCTTTGAAGCGTTTAATTGAAGTGGTGGTGTGGGGTTTGTTGTAGCCATGGCAACATCCCACAAATAGATTCATTGGGTAGCCATAATAACTGGTGGTGTGGAGTTGAGCCTAAAGGTGGTAAAAAAAATTGACAGTTGACGGCTGCAGATGACTGCAGAAAGCTGATATGCAGCGATTTGTTCGTACTTAACACTAAACAGTTTGTGATTATGATTGGAGCATGCATGTTCACTTCAACATTTATTCAAAATCACCTATCTTTAATATAAAAAATTTTCAAGCCTAAAACCCACCAGAAAATGATGTGGGTTAATCATCTGTGATGTTCATAATAAGGGCAATGCTGATGAAATGTCTTCTTCTCAAGACTTGTTCATAAATGTTCAGATCAATATTTGTTGTGTCTCTATGCCTTGTTGTTATCGTTCTTCACAGTGGTGAGGAGGCGGGTTTTGTATCCTCCCTCAACTTTGCATGAAAAAACATCATCATTAAAGGTTTTTCAGAAAAGCAAAACGTGAGGCTGAGAAATGTCTGGCACAATAGCAACTTACACCAGGAGGTGGCATTGTAGTCTGGTCGTCTGTGGCCTGAGTTTGATGGGAATTTGTAGTCTGGTCGCTTGTGGCCGGAGTTCCCCCTGCTACTGTTGGCCGCTGTGTCACTGTCAAGTCTGATTGGCCAGGCACTGTCTGAACAGTGTTTTGACCAGAAACAGGTTCAGCTGGTGTTTGCACTGGAGGCTCGGTCACGATGAGACGTGTAAGTGTTCTGGCCTCTGTGAATAAACAAAAACCGTGCCCACACGGAACGTGGCCATATTTCAATCACCTTTAGCTAATAGAGTTGAATCCTGTTATAACAGACACTTAGAGGATGGGAATAACTGAACGTTCTTTGTGAGGTACTTAACACCTGACGTGTTTTGATTGTACAATTGCTGATCCATGCCACAAAATTCAGACACCCTATCCATCGAGACCCTGCATGCAAGTCCAGCAGATGCGAGTCTGATAGATTTGATTCCAGTATGTGCAAGTCTGATGTATATGTGAGCCAGTACATGTGAGTCCAGTGTATGTGATTCCGGTATCTGTGAATCTGGTACATGCGAGTCCCAGCATACATGTCTAGTGTGTGCGCGTCCGGTATATGCGAGTCCCAATACATGTGAGTCTGATGTATGCGAGTCTGGTGTATGAGAGTGCGACTGTTGTTGTCAACAATCTGAAAAGTTTAACTCACGGCAAGGTGATGAAGTTGGCATGTCCGGGCAAGCACAGACCGCACCACTATTTGGTGTTGCAAGACAAAGGTGTGTGCAGCCTCCATTGTTGACACCGCACTGGTTCGCACCTGGAGGAACACGAGAACACGACATGTTATATCTTTCCTTCTTCGATCGCCCCGTCGACCTACCACCCAGGAGAACAAGCTTAAACAAGCCAAGCTGGACAATATTTCCCGGATCAAGCCCATTGCAAGCTGGTCCTCGCAATAATATTCCCTTCACTAAATATCAGCCTAATAACATACATTTTGTTTTGGACTTGTCCAATAAACTAGTCCTTGCCTTTACCATGAAACACTTTTCCACTGTGTGCTGCCCAAGATTTCAACGCTGAAAGTCTAGTTAGGTAACATTGTTACTGCTTGGCAAGGATGCAACGTTCAACGAACGATATTCCAAGAGTTGTCTGACCTTTCTGTCTTTCAGGTGACACAACCACCAGATCCATCAGGTTTCGCCGAGTGTCGATGGCGGTGTGTTGACTGCTTCTGCCAGGGCCGATCGCGCCTCGCTGAATGGATTGGGACTGCCAGTCTGACCAGTAGAGCGTGCCACCTTTCAGACTGAGGCCAAAGCCATGAGGAGCTTGTGTGAAAACAGTCTGAACAGATGCAAACAAAACACACCCGGGCTTGCTCCTGGATCTACTTTCGGAAATGCTCCCCATGTCGGCACAAGTTGCCTTCGAATATCAAAGTCTGTGCCATAAAAGATGACATCAATATATGAAATCCCATAAGGTAGCGTGATTCTGGTACCGTTGATATGAGCTAGTACTTCAAGCCATTTACACACAACATGGTGAGGCGGATTTCAAGAGCACAGCGTGTAGCAATCTTAATGAGTTAAGATTATCGTCTACTGCCTTGGAGGTTAGCTGGCACCGGGGAAGAATATGTCGGTGCGGGGTGTCTGCGCCTGATCATATGTTTAGGAGTTGTTGTAAGGTATGACTGGATGTCTGGGGTAAAGCTTTCCGCATGTCCAAGCAGCATGCTCTCGTTTTAATGTCATCTACACAATCAGCATTGTGATTTATCTCTCACCCTTCGACCAGTGCCATCAAGGTTGGCGCAATCAATGGAGTCAAGGCGTGCATCCACCCAGTAGATCTTTTTGTTGGCGTAGTCAATCGTTAAGCCATTTGGCCAACCGAGGCTGCTTGATGCCAAATGCTCAATAATGGTTTCACGGTTTGAACCATCCATTGCAGCTCGCTCGATCTTCGGAACATTTCCCCAGTCTGACCAGAAAATGAACCTGGAAGCAATCATAAAATGGACACCTTGGCGTAGAGGCATACCTTCGACAACTTGGCGTAGAGGCATACCTTCGTATTTTCAGGCATATTTGTTCAAGCTCTTCTCTTTGACTGCCATTTAGAGGAAGAGTGATCAATGAAATAGGAAATATCCCAAGTCTTCTCCCGGACACGGTTGCTACCAACATAATGAAAATTTCTGATAAAGTTAGTGGCTTAAGGATAGCACCTCCGTTAAAGCCTGATCATTAATTTTTGCATAGTGCTACCATTTCAGCCAGAAGTCAAACAAAAACAATAATATTTATCCGCTATTCCCTTTTTTGGCAGACTCAGGTGATATCTTTCATGTTGCAAACGTTGAAGACCATGTTTCAAGCGTTGAACACCATGTTGCAAGCGTTGAACACTATGTCTTACCCGAGCTCAGGGAAAACTGCAATATCTCGAGGCTCATCCAAGTTGGTGTTGATTATAGTCTTCTTGTATCGGCCGTCAAGCCGAGCGACGGCGATCTCGTTATCTCCTGTGTCAGTCCAGTAGAGATTATTGGCGATCCAGTCCACTGCGATACCATCTGGCGTACTTAGATTACTGACCAGGATCTGAACGTTGGTCCCGTCATAATTGGCACGTTTGATGTTGTTTTCGAAGACGTCTGACCACAGGATCGTCTTGCTCTCGGCGTGAAAGTCAACAGCTATGGAGTTTTTCAAATTGTCCAGGACCATGATGCTGGTAGAGTCGCTCGTGTCGAGAGAGATCCTTCGAAGCAAGTGTCTCACTGACACCAAGATGAATTCAGAAGGAACTGCCAGAAGCAAAATAACACACACACACACACAGAAGAGCTGGAGGTCAGAACAAGACTACTTCTGTCGATGACAATTGTATGGTAAATTCAGTAGCTCTTAGTCAATTGCTTGCAAGGATTGGCACGGTCTTCTTACTGCTAGTGGGCAGGAGCTTGTTGGCATGGACGTACTTTTCTGAGGTGCTGCACTACATTTACGGCTTAGCATGCACGACGTATACATTCCGTGATAAGCAATGATAGTCGAAGGAGTCTTCCTCGGGCATTTAATACATGCATAAGCTGCCATTACTTCCCCTCACCGTTGGGACAGGTTCCATCTTGTCTGACTACAAGACCCGTGCTGCAGGTACATGTCCTTTGCCGCTGCGAGTTGAGCAGACAGAGCTGCTGGCATCCACCGTTGTTCACGCCGCAGGGCGAGGAAACTATGGACAAGACAAATTGAATTCATTTAGGTCTTGACTTTACACTGCCCTATTCATGTGTGTACCGATTTTTTTCTTCGTAGTGTGATATTTGTTGTCAACAATCCTTGTCTTGTGACATTCTTGACACTCCTTCTAGTTCGATATTTTCGCATGTTTAGCATATTTTTGTAGTGTAATGTTCTAAACACTCCATTTAATGTGATATTCTCAACACTCCTTGCACTGGATATTATGCATGAGTCATATTCTTTCCGTATTGTGATAATTCACATGCCTCTAAGGTACTGTTGACTGGGATAGGTGTTTCCAAATCAGCCTCTTTCATGTAGTGAAGTATAGGATAATTCACCCTCGTCAGCTCGAGGAAGTACTTCCAGGTGCAGAAAACATGTAACAGACATGTTTCTTCTCCAGCATTTTGTCTGTCTGCATAGGCAGAGCAATGGTGTTGCGATGTTCTTGGTTTATGCATTGAAAGCTGCCAATGGTGAAACTGAAAGGGAAGGAGAAACTTTGTTTGGAAAGTACTTTAGAAATTTCTGTTTCAGACATGGCTTTCCTTGGCTTACCTGGATGCTCCAGTTTATCGTAGGCATGGATGTCCATCAGTCGTGGCATGCTACTCAGCAGGGTTGTCTTTCGACGCTGCGCAATGTCAAAGCTGAACATTGCCTGAGCCTGCCAGTCGGTCCAGTACAACTTTCCGTCCAGCAGAGCTAAGCCATACGGATGAACAAGACTGCCGTCAAGTGTCTCACGGCCAGTGCCATCGAGCCTTGAGCGCTCAAGCTTCTCAGTTTGTGCATCAGCCCAATAGAGGAAGCCATTATCAACATCCAGAGTAAGACCATTGGGCCAGCCAAGATCTTTATTGTGCAGTGTTTCTCTGTCAGCGCCGTCCAGTCCTGCCCTCTCGATGCGAGCCACTCTACCCCAGTCACTCCAGTACATGTAACTATAAGGAAATCAGAGACAACGGATGAGTATAATGTTTTGGGTTTCTTTACAACCCTCACGTTTGGCAGCTAATGCCTCCTTCACTGCTCTTGTGCTAGACCATCTACCTTACTGGAAGCAATTCCTGCGCTTGAGGGGTTTTTCCACACCGGATGTTTGCGTTCAACTCATGTTATTGACCAGAAACGTAGAAGGACAACTGCATTGGTCGCACAATGAAGCAGGCAGTATCTAGTTCCTTTCCATATACACATCCACAAGGCTGGGTTGACCTTTGCGTTACCGACAATAGGAGGAAAAAATCCTTTAAACTGTGGAAACGGAAGTTAGTTGGCAGCAGGTAAGGTTCAATGACAAGATATTGTGGTAAGGATCAACTGTGATGGGGAGGGTCATGTACGCATCATCAGTCAAACTGCAAACGGAAAAGGATGTGGTAATAACTAACCCGTTTTTGATGTCAAGAGCAAGTGCACGAGGGCTGTCGAGGTCTTCCCAGATCAGAACTCGTCTGTAACGTCCAGAGTATGACGCTACTTCTATGCGATCCGTCCCTGTGTCTGTCCAATAGATCAATTTTGAGGATTTGTCCAGGGCTAGACCATCGGGAGTTTTTATGCTGTCGGAAAGAATGACGGTGGGGTTTTCACCTCGCACCGTTGCTGACGCAATCACCTCCCTCCCACCATCAGAATAAAAGAATCTCCCTGCGGATAGGACAAAAGAATAAAAGCGCAAAGTTTATGTATAGCAGCATAGCTGCTTTCCTGGGGGATTGCTGTTAGTTCCCTGCAATACCAACAGAGAGGGGAGTTGCCTTTCATCATAATGGCCTCCTATTCCTCTTAGAGTGTTACCATATATATGGCAGTGTTCTGTACTTTATGTTATGACAAACAAAGAAAATTCCCTGGGACTATTTTGAAAGTCCTGAAAATGGGTTCCAAATCAATGTGAATATATATAATGACCCTATCACTAAGCAGAATAGAGCTGATTACCTTCAATGGGATCAGCATCCAAAGAAATGGCGTTCTGGACATTCGTAAGAGGCAATACCACGTCCTTAAAATATGGCACATCAAGCGAGATTCGAGCCAGGTGAGTGCGCTGCGAGACCAATAGGAACTTCTGCATGTCTGGAGGGAGGACAAAAAGAGACAAGGCAACAACTTCAACATGCCCCTGTGGAAGGTAGCATAACAGTCACTGTCAGGGAAGCAACGTTGTCCTGTTCCCATAGAGCATCGCTCAAATTAACACCCTGAGCCTGCAACTTGAGGCAAGGTGTGGCAAAATTATGATATCCTTCTTCATGATGACTTTCAGTCAAGGTGGGATAGGCACAAGAAGATAGTCACGTTGCCAGACATAAGATGTTTTGAAAGCCCTCCCAAGCATGGCCTGGATTAGACAGATCATTGACCCGCTATAGTCTCCCAGGTGGGGGACCAAATCTTGAAAAACGGTCTTAGCTGCTACTTTCTTCGCCGAAAATAGAGATTGATGCTGTCTGGTATTTCTAATGTTTCGTTCTCACCGTCTGCGCAATTCTTCTGGTCGGAAAGAAGACGTATACCGGTCGGGCAGGCACAGCTGAATCCTCTGTTTGGCTTTATTAGGCAATGGTGGCTGCACCCGTGGGAGCCAGCACACGGATTACCTCCTGTAGGGACTAGAGCAGGCATATACAGAAAACATTTCTTGGTCTGTTAACAAAGGTGACAATGACATATTTTAGTTCTAGGCCAAGCGAGAAGATTGGCTTGATAAAGTTGAGAACAAATTTTGTTTGTTTGCTTTAAACTCAGGGCATTCTGGCTGCATATATATACCAACACCTTCCAATTTCTTTAAATTGAGGCCTGCTAGTACTGGACAAGCAGATCCTCCAAGAGATCAGAAAGACAATTTGAAGGGAATGCTGCTCACTCATCTTCGTTTTAACTTGACTTCCTGCATCCAGCCTCTCCAATCAACCGGTGTGCTAGGCAATTTTCTGCCACAGGTTCAGGTCCTCGCCTTGACATGGAGTATTGATCAATGAAACTCCAAGCAGTCGCATGTCTTTTTCTAAAGTCTACATTAGGGAACTTTGGGGGCCTGTCACACCAGAGTGATTAATTTCGAAAGGCATCGATGGGAATTACGATGCAATCAAACATTGCAATACTAGAAGTACGCCATGAAGGGTGGCGTAAGAACTAAGACAGGTACATCAGGGATTCTTCGATGCCACAGAGGGGGAGGGGGAGGTAGAGAGAAGAGAGAGAGAGAAATAGCAATAGAGGGAGTGTAGTGGATGGAACAATAGACTCTAGAGACAGATAACACTGTGGGGGCTGTGGGGGTGTTTCTGTGGTATGAGAGTGCAAGACACAAGGTGACAAAAAGTGACAAGAACGCAACAAGGAGAGTGTGCATGTGTGCTTGGGTGACAGGTCAGGGCTAATATCAGGGACTTGATATTCTCCCGGTTTTTTCAAGCTGGTGGTCACCATGAGCTAAGCTCCCCTTGCGTTACCATTGTGTCCGCTCTCAGAAACATGGTCTAGTGCTCCTGATGGCCCATGCACACTATGCAAAGACTCCAGTCGCATACATAATATCCCGAGACGATAGTAGTTCCCATCACTCCTCTGAACAACTCTTTTTCTCTCTCTCTCTCTCCTCTGTTTCAAAGGACATGTTGTTATCTAGACCTACACTACGCCAATTCTGAGACACGGCAGGTTTAACCGGTGCAAGTCCAGCTCAACATGGCTGAATACAGGGGAGACCAAGTGTATTGTTAGCAACACCTCTGCCATATCGAAATGTTCCAGCGAACTTTACAGGCTTCTGTGTTGGACGGAATTCTGCATTCGTGCATTGAAATCCCGCGTGCGATGCACCTGAGCTCGCGCGATGACCGATAAAATTCCTGGCCGCTGATTGGTCGGTGCTGAGGCGGGGCACTCGAAGCTCCCACT